>JAFELL010001574.1:0-2500 GCA_019059645.1 Caranx melampygus | reverse complement strand
CCCCCGACATCTTTTGTCCTAATTTCAAAATGAACACAAGCAGAGGCAGTTTAATTTAGATTGTATTGTTATTATTATTAATCAGGTTATTAATCTGATTCTGATTCACGGCTGACAGCTGGGGGGCCATGGAGGGCACAGGCGCTGATTATTTTTTATTGATTTTCTTTATGTTTTGAAGCGGATGATATTAAAGTGTGTGGAGTCTGGGTTAGGTGAGTGTCTTCAGCTTGTTTTGTCTGGCTCAGGCTTTGTTCTGGAGCAGGGGGTACCTCTGTTAAAAGGCAACAGAAACAACTTAAACAGGACGTGTCTATGTTTTGGAGTTTGAACTCTGGAGCATCTACTTCAGTTTCATTAATCTGGTCAGTTGGGGTCAAACAAATGACACTGGAGCCAAATGACCTTATCCATCCATCTATCTGCATCACTTCCAGGAAATAACCACCACCCACTCCAACCCTGATATTAATTATTCTAAAGGAGGGTAACCCAATCATATCTCTGTTTTCATCACTTATTGATATTTTAGTGGAATATACAGCATCTTCAACCTGTTTAAGACTTTTCGGGAGTTTTTGGCTCCATAACAAAGACAGCACCACCGTGCCTCAGGTCTTGAGAATTACAGTTGTGGTCAGTTTTTCTGCCACCGAAGGGGTCCCCAAGGGGCAGCTTGGTCTCAGGTCGTAAGGTCATGCGGTGATGGGCTACTCAGGGTTGAGGGGAAGGTTAGGACCAAGGTTTGAAGCAGATTGAGAGGGAGAAGGGTCTTCAAAGGGTCAACTTGTCTCTAGATTTGGGGTTTAAGGCATCAGAAGTCTTTTTAAACCGTAAAGCTTCTCAAGAAGTAGTGGTAGACATGGTTGGACATTGAGGTTGGGGCTTCAAGGTTTGGCAAGGTCTTGGGGGTTAATCACTGGTCCAGTAGATTTAAGGTTGGTCTTGGAGAGAACGTGGATCATCTGGACATTGCAGAACTTTTATTGAGCTGTAATGGCTCTACGTCTTGGGGGATTTGCTATTGGAAGTTTGGATTCTTGCTTTTGACATGAGTAGCACTTGTTAGATTTCGAGGACCCTTCCTGGTGCTTGAAGTCTTGGTCAGCACTCACTGAGAGACCACTGAAGCATTTATTTAATTATTTGGGGGGGGGGGGGGGTGTATGGTTGTGGTCATCTTGGAGGGTCAGCTCGAGGGTTTGAGGCCAGGGTTAGAAAGGAGAAGGGGGCCTCTGTGGGTTAATCTTGGCTCCAGGTCCAGGGGGGTAATGGTGGGTCGGTGGTCATTCCTGGGCAGAGGAGCCTCGCAGCCCCTGAGGGCCTTTGCAGTGCTGTGTCCGGGGGCCAGGCTGCGGCCAGGTCACTGGGTGATGGATGAGGCCGAGGCTGCTTATGGCAGGTGCCCACCAGCCCGTGGTCCAGTCCAGCTTAATCAGCAGAGCATTCGACAACAGACCCCATTTAACCTCTTAATGACTGGTCACTCAATCTGGACACACACATCAACAGGAACGGCCACAGGCACATTGATGCAGCGTAAAACAGGAAAACCAAATAAAACAATAAACACAAAAACGTGGATGCACCAAAATAAAAGCACATTGAATGAACACAAACAAGGACAAGAAGAAGACATACACACCGACACACTCGTCGCCTGCTGCTCTGCCATTCAGCCATGTATTGATTTCTGCTTTATGAACTGAGGAACAATTAAAGCACCGGTGCAGCAACTGTACTGTAATCAAGCTTCACAGCTGAGTGCACTGAGTGCTGCTGCCAACTCCGACACGTCAGATCCAGTCACTCTTGACATTAGGTACAGTTACTCAAGCTAAAAATTACCAGATAAGATGTTTTTCGACTTCAGCACATTCTGCTGTGTTTCGTATTGAGAAATGTGTTTTGGTTCTTTTCTTTTTTTTTTTGCATTTCTCAGTTGTGCTCACCAGTTTGTGCAGACAACTTTTTGTCAGTTGAGCGTGCTACAGCTCCCTGCAGTGACCCACTTTTCTGGCAAACGTGACCATTGTCTCACTTCATTCTGCTTCGTTTGGCAAAGTGTGTCATGTGGGAGTTTGTGTTGCAGTTTGCAGCCTCTTTCAGTAAATACACCCCCACCCCACCCCCAAAAAGCAGCACCAGGACATTTAGTCATTTTTCTGGAAGTGCCAATTCACTAATTACATTATAAGCGTTCAAACACACACCACACACACACACAGACACTTCTTATACTTTGTATAAGCTTGTGCGCTTCTGATGAGATAACAAGAACGTATCTCCGTCTGTGTGTATGTGTGTGTGTGTGTGTGGGGACACACGAGATGTGGGGGTGTCGACGATGCATTAACTGTCTTGTTCCCCTCCTCCACCCAATGCTGTTAGGAAGTCGTGTGTGTGTGTGTGTGTGTGTGTGGGAGTGCAAATGTGTGTGTGTTGTGTGTCTCAGGGTGATCACATTAGCAAAAAATAGAAAGTGTTAATTGGACACTTA
>JAFELL010001573.1:0-80714 GCA_019059645.1 Caranx melampygus | reverse complement strand
ATAGAGAGACAACGAGAAGATCGGCGTTACAATGTGCATTCTGCTTTAGCTGAAAGCTTGAATCACAACCTTGATAACAAGAACCACCTCTAACTCAGGGGTGGGCAATCCATTCCACAAAGGGCCGTGTGGCTGCAGGTTTTTGTTCCAACCGAGCAGCAGCAGCACCAGACCCGACTCAGTTAATCAACTGGTCTCAGTCTTCAGACAGTTGATTGACCAAACTGTGTGCTCCTGGTTTTTGGAACAAAAACCTGCAGCCGCACGGCCCTTTGTGGAATGGATTGCCCACCCCTGCTCTAACTCATTGAGCCAGTTGGCTGGAAGTGAGGCCTGGTGTGTGGCTTGACAAATGGACTCAGACAGTCACCAGCCAGGCAGCAGTTGTCAAGGCAGATTTCAAAACTTGTCAAAATATCAAAAATTCTGTGATCAAGACAAAAATCTGACAAAACATCAGACAGCATGAAAATGTTGGTGATTCGTTTTCAACGATAAGTGTTTTGCTTCATCAGAGAAAACCTGGTGTTTAAAAACACTGTTCTCACACGAAGAATTCAACACGTTTTCAAAAATTCAGTTTTAAGATAAAAATCTGATATTTGACAAACTTCATCAGCCACGACTCCAAAATATTGTCAGTTTTTTTTCAGGAAGATTGAAAATGTGTTCATGAAGAATTGGCTGGTACATGTTCACAGTCAAGTTTTCATGCTCTGGAGGCTCAGTTTTTCAAAACTGGGGAACTTTGGAGGACGGTCTGAAGATGCTGTGCAGCAAATTGGTGTCAATTGAGCAAAATTTGTGGGACAAGAAAGGTTTAATAAGTTTCACAGTTTTTGAAAAAACCAGAGTGATGGACTTCATCATTTGCACTGAGTTTAAATGAACAAAAGTTTCTGCAGCACATTTTGGTGCAAAACTGTAGCATGTGCAGTTGGTTTGTTAGGAATTTTCAAAGTTTTCCCCCCATGAGGAATATTGACATGGGCTTGGAGATGAGTAAATCTGGCATGGGACTGGACCTTTGGTGATTTTTCATGTATGGGAAGTAGGATTTCCTAGGAAGAAGAAGAAGAAGAATACTGGCGAAAACAATAGGTTCCTGGCAGCTTACGCTACCTGGCCCCTAATAATAGAGACTTTTGGACCTCAGTCAAACAGAGACA
The DNA here is from genome assembly GCA_019059645.1 of Caranx melampygus. Lineage (NCBI taxonomy): Eukaryota > Metazoa > Chordata > Actinopteri > Carangiformes > Carangidae > Caranx > Caranx melampygus. The sequence continues at coordinate 79,545 of JAFELL010001573.1, read as the reverse complement.
GAAGAACAGAGACAATAGAACCTCAGTAGACCAGAGACAGCACAACCTCAGTAGAACAGAAGAACCTCAGTAGAATAGAGACAGAAGAACCTCAGTAGAACCTGAGTAGACCCTGAGCAGTAGAGTCTGGTCTTACTGGCGGATGGCGTCTGGGATCTGCAGTCTGTCTGTGGGGATGAACTCTGAGAGCTGCCGAAGGTTCTGGATGAACCGGATCTTCCTGCTGAACTTCTCACTGTGGACACAGGTCAGAGGTCACAAAGCGGAGGCCAGGGGTCAGAGGTCATGGATACTGATGTTTCATAGCAGCACAATAACACATCAGGTTCACCTGTAGCTGCAGCTACCTGCAATTAGTGGTTGTGATGGACGTTGCCATTGTTACCCAGACGTGTTTGTGTGTGTGTGTGTGTGTGTGGTGTGTTTGACCTGATGAAGGGTTTGATCACAGTGATGAGGGCCTTGATGTACCAGGCAGGATGAACCACCAGCAGACCCTTCAGATCCTTCTTCAGCCTGGAGACACAGGTGTCACGCTGTTGTCATGGAAACAAGCTCCTCCCTTTACACACTCTTTTAACGTGACTGAATCAGTGGTTTAGCTCCGCCCACAGAGGCGTTGTACCTGCGGTCGATGGAAGTGTAGCACTGGTGGAGCCACTTGATGGCGGGCACCTTGTTCCTGGGAGCCATGGCACACAGGTAGACCAGCACATAGTTCTCCGACACCATCAGGTCCAGAGTCCCCACTATGTACCTGCAGCTCCACAAACACACCTGTGTTTCACCTGTCCAGGCGTTCATCCGCTTAGCCAGCACTCCTATCAGTGTCCACCTGAAACCTGGTCTCACCTGAACAGGTTGTCCATGACGTACTCGTAATCCTCCACTGTGTTCTCAGGCAGGTAACAGGATGTGAACAGGATGATGGCGTTCATCCCATCTCCATAGTAACCTAACAACCAATGAGAGATGCAGAGGAACCACAGTTTAACACACAGATTCCAGGTGTGTTACAGGTGTGTGTGTGTCCCCACCCCCCACCCTCACTGTCAGTTTCAGGTGAGTAGTATTTTGACCTCTGACCTCCGTGGGACAGGACCTGGAGGTATGGCTCCAGGACGCTCATGTTGACCTGGTACTCCTGTCCAGAGATACAGAACCTCCTCCAGCGGCGCCCCCTGCTGTCCACCTGGTCCACACCCATCAGACCCTCGCTCTGCTCTACAGGACCTCTGGCCACACCCACATTCCTGCTCCTCCCCATCCGAGGGAGGTCATCTGACAGAGAGATCAAAGGTCAAGAGTTAGTCAACCACAAGGTTTACTGCAGCAGATCAAGTGACAGGTGACCTGGTGACAGGTAACCAGGTAACCAGGTGACCAGGTGATCAGGTGATCAGGAAACCAGGTGATCAGGAACCAGGTGATCAGGTGATCAGGTGGCTTACCCTCCCACTCCAGCTCGTGTGTACTGTCCGGCAGAGTTCCCGTCTCACTGCCTGACGGCGTCTCCAGAGCCTCCAGGTTGATGTCCAGTGACGGCGTGTCATCTGGCGTTGCTGACAGGGCGGCAGCTGAGAAGCCGTCGTTGCTGCGGCCACTGAGGGTCAAACTGAGAGTGGGGCTACCAGGCGCTTTTTAGCCCCACCCCCAGCTGTACCTGAAAGGGCCAGACTGGTGGGCGGGGCTTGAGACAGGAAGAGGGGGCGGGGCAAGAGAAGCAGGGTGATGACGTGTTAATATGGACATTCAGAGACAAACAAGAAGGAGCAGATGAGCATGAGTCTCACCTGGTCTCTGCTCGCCTCCTGACGGACCATCCTCCTCTGGACTCCCACAGTCCTCTGGGAGGGGTCTGGACCAGCACCACCACAAACAAAGAGTCAGTGATCAATCAGTGATCAATCAGTCTGTCAAAGGTCAAAGATCACTGCACCCACCTGGGGAAGCCGTCGTCCTGCCACTCCTCCCTCAGCTCCATGTCCTGGATGTTGGAGGCTGCTACAGCTGCCCTGCAGGGACAAAACAGGTTCAACCAACAACCATCCACTGCTCACTGCACACACACACACACACACACACACACACACACACAGCATCAGATCAAACCTGCCCGACGGCTCTGATTGTCCACTGAGACATTTTTGTTTTATTCGTTTGTTTGTTTGTTTGTGTTTGTTTGTTTAGGGTTAACCCTGACCCATTAGCTTTTGCCGAGCAGCAGCCATTCTTCCTGGGGTCTACACAATTCCACGTGACAATACAAACATCTACGTCACGATAACACAAATACAAAATTGCATTACAGCACACACACACACACACACACACACACACACACACACAATATAACACATTACAACACACTCCCATACCAGATCATGTTTACACTTATTCAGTGACTGTATAAAGAAGCACAGGTGTACACACTAAGGACAACACAAACATTAAATCTTGTTGTTCCAGCAAAGACACTGATCCACTTTAGGAACCTGCTAATTGATGAAGATTCTTGTCGCAGGAATCTTTTAGTTTATTTTAAAAATAGTCATTAGTCACACCTGGTCAGACACACCTGAGCAGGTGAGGGGGCAGGGCCTCATTGTTCCTCTGTTTGTTGTCACTGAGGTAGAACTGAGATGCTTTATCTGACACACCCACTCTGGGAACCACACCTGTCATACACCTGTACCTGTGTGTGTTTACATAGGTCACAGGTTGAGGAGATCAGGTGGAACAGAAAGTGGGACGTCAGGTGTGTATGTGTGTTGGGGGGGTCATGTTACCAACATGATGCCTTCAGGGTCCGACTGGGAAAAACCAGATATGAACACTGGGGGTTCTGAGTTCTCTCTGGGTCTCACAGGTGTCTACACCTGGGTTCTCCAGATGTTCAGACGTTCCTAAGAGGTTCAGTTGTTCTCGAAGAGCTTCAGAAAGTGCCAGGTTCTCCACAGACCTCAATCTGAGGAGGTTCTCTTAGGTTCACATGTGAGAGAGGTTGCGCAGGTCCTCAGGTTGTTCTCAGACCTAATGAAGAAGACGATCAGGATCCCTGCAAACGTTCTCCGAGGACGGTTCTCAGAGTTCCTCAGGAGGTTCCACAGCTCTGTAGAACATTGTGGATCCAGGGAGAGTTTCCATCTCAGCCGGAGCAGAGAGCAGTGAACTCACCACACCTGATTCCTGCTGCAGGTGCAGCACACACTCTGCCAGCCTCACACCTCTCACAGCCCAGGTGCATCATGGGTAATGTAGGCCCCAGGCTTTGATAAAAGAAGACTTAAGAGAGAGACCAGATCTGGACCCACGAGATGGATCAGAGACTAGAGCAGACAGGAAGTCAGCTGACATCACTTCCTGCTCAGAAAAACCCAAATAAACCCAAAACAAAACACAGCGAACACATCACAGCGACCCCTTCACTGACCGTCTGGAAAAAGAATGCTGGAGTCAAAAACGCAACTTCACCCAAACTTCCTCTTTCTGCTGCTACAGGAAACACACACACACTCACACTCACTCACACACACAGAACCTTAGCGTTAAATGTTAACGTACCCGTCTCCTGTGTCGTCCATGCTCCCACTCATGATGTCACGGTGATGTCACACTGTGTTCTGACCAACATGTATGACCCGCTGGACGCTGCTCTGTGTGTGTTTGTCACAGCTTCCTCTCTCTCTGACGGAGTTCCCACTCTGACTCTATGGGACTCACCCACCCTCTCTCTCCCTCTCTCTGCCCGACAGGTTCAGCTGCATTTCACAGCAGCACTGCTCTCTGATTGGCTGACTCACCTGCTCTGTGCCAGCAGGTGAAGCAGCAGATCAGCTTCCCGCTGACTTAATTTATATCAGCCAATCAGCTGCCGTGGATATTTACAGCATGAGGAAGTGATGAGGGAGTCCGCAGGGTCCTAGTGCCTGGACTGAGCCCAGACAGGATACAGGAGAGTCTGATCATCAGATCAACGATCAGATCAGTGATCATGTGACTTATTTTTACCCCTTTGTTTTTAAATTTTTTTTTAGTTGAAACTAAAACCAGAGCAAAACGAACTCTGATCTTACACCAGGAACTTTATTTTGCAACTTCCTGTTGCTGCAAACACATCACTTCCTCCCTATTTCACAATAAAAGCCTTCCCGAGTTCACAAAAAAGGAACTCAAGCCTGTTGTCTTATTGTGAAACTTCCACAGGAAGTGTTGAGTTCTACTCACACCTGTCACACGCACATAAACGAGTGACATCACCAACAGTTTGTAAAACCTTTATTAAACACAGATGAAGAACAGGTGAGAACCTGAGCGTGTCTCTGTTCCAATTAGAACCTGGTTCCTTGTCACAGCAGTGACATCATGAGGTACCTGCTGCGGCTCAATGTTCTCCACAGATGATGGAACATGGTCACTGATCCAAACAGGTTCTGTGTCAGTTCTGACGTCAGAACACTGAAGAACGTTTCTCTGCATCAGAATGAATGTTCAAATGTTCGAACTCCATGGCAACGAGTGACATCACTGTCGGGCTGGATCTGTGGCTTCTACAGGTTCTGTTGACGTGGTCCATGTTTGGAACCTAAATGAAAACTTAGAGACACTGTCTGTGTCTCTGAGGAACCTTTGTGTCCTCAGGTGAGATGACTCCTCAGAGGTCAGAGGTCAGATGTCGGCACCCTCTCTGTCAGCCATCTTGCTGACCTTCTCCACCAGGTCCTGGGCGCTGATGTGGGGCAGACCCTCGTCCAGTGGACAACCCTCCACCAGACTGTTCATTGGAGTGGGCGGGACCACAGACTCCTCCTCCTCCTCGCCCTGATGATTGTCTCCATCTTGCTCCTTCAGGAACTCCTTCACGAGGGGGAGGAGCTTCTTACGGGACGCCAAAGAGTTTCCTGCAGGACAGAGGTCAGTGAACACAACGTTACTCCAGCCTGTCAGACAGGCCTGCACCTGCACCTGCACCTGGACCAGGTCTTTGACTGTTACCATGAAAACAATCCTGGTCTCACCTTGCTGATAGGCTGTGATGTGAGGATGGGGGCTGCTGATTGGACAGAGGTTGAGGGCGGGGCTACGGGCATGCTCCAGGTACTGGCTCACCTGTGAAGGGAGAGCACCTGGGCTGTCGTCATGCTAATATCAACTACATGAGTATCAGTGTGTGCAGTACCAGAGCAGTGTAGAGTGTGTGTGTAGGGCCAGTAGTGTGTGTGTGTACCTGTTCCCTGCAGGTGTGGCTGTGGCTGAACACAGCGAGCTCTCTGACTGGCTCTTTGCTCTCGTTGAAGGAAATCGTCATCAGCAGCAACAAATCAAATCCAAACTTCTGACAGAAACCTGAGAGCTCCGCCTCTAACTCCGCCCTCTGCAAGAATTCCTGACACACACACACACACACACACACACACACACACTGTGTCTGAGTGCCATTGCCCACACAGGAGCTCAACTCCGACATCTTTTCTCCAAACCTGTAAATATAATGTTCAGAGTTTATAAAATCAGTCAGAGAGTCAGAGTGAGGATCATCACGTGTTTGAACGTCAACATCTTCTTGTCAACAGAGCTGAACGCTCTGTTGTGCAACCGTTACACTGGGAACTGGTACAAAACTGGTCCAGTCAGGTTTGTAATTCAGAAGGTGACATTTCACAGCTGTGGTCAGAGTCCATCAGGAGGCTCTGCTCAGATATTTGATCTGTTCACATAAAGAACTCCATCATGACAGAAGAAACTGGATCAGACTCATCTGTGTCTCTCAGTGTCTCTGTGCAAGATTCACAGCATAAACGTGGAAAAGCCCGACTCCGTAAGTAAAAAAGAAAACACACAGGAATAAACAGAGCGTGATGGAAAACATTCACAATCAACAGAGAAAAGACGTGATGATGTGATAAAAGGTCAAAATGACGAGGTGTCAAAGTGAACACGACGACAAAACTGAAACTGAATATGAGATAAAAGATTATAAAATAGGAGATTAAAAGAAAAATCGACTGAATTTATTGGCCTGGATCAGATCAGTTTTGAAGGATCGAGAAAGAAGATCTATCGGCTCTTATGTTCACTTTATGTAAACTGTAACTCATTCTGACACTGTTTGTATGATTTGGAGCCAGGTCGTCTTTTTAAACCTCAGAGAGTTTTACCTGGTCAAATGAAGGATAAAGAAAGAAAGACGCTCCGACGCAGTCTGAACGTCAGTGTGGGTGAAGTGCAGATCAGGCTCACCGCACGTTTGGTCATTGGAGAAATGGGACACACTTGTGCACATGTACTAAGCACATGAACACACACACCAAGTGTCAAGTGTGTGAGTGTGACCAAGTGTGAATAATGGGACAGGGCCAAAGAGTTAGTGCTCTACGATACCCAGAATGCCTTGAGGCCTGATCTGCTCTCTGTCTACTCCTCATGTCAGACTAATGCCAGTGCAAGTGACCTGAGGTCAGAGGTCACAGCTGATGGCGGGGGTGTGTACTGTGTGTAGTACTGTCCAGTACAGTACGCAGTACAGTGTGTAGTAGAGTGTGTACTCACTGACCTCCAGTGTGACGTAGAGAACAGAGAGGGAGACGTTGAGACTCCCAGAGACGGATTTCATGTCCTTCAGCAGCATCTGTTCAGTGTTCAGACCTGAGGACACAAATACTACTGAATACTGTGATAAATACTACTACAAATACTGTGATAAATATTACTAAATATTGTGATAAATACTACCACTGAATACTGTGGCAAATACTTCTGAGTACTGTGATAACTACTTCTAACTACTGTGATAATACTACTACAAAAATAATATGATAAATATTTAATAATACTGTGACATGCAGACTGAGGTACAGCACAGGTACAGGTGAGCAGCTTACCTGAGACGTCAAACTTGGCATTGTTCAGGGCCTGGAACAGAGCGCCCCTCGGTGGCAGGGAGGGGAAGCGTGTCTCCAGCACAGCAGCGTACTGACTGTCTTTAGGAGTCACTTTACCTGCAGCAGGAGCCATGTTCACACAGTCCAACACCACGGCCGCTGCGCGCACACACACACACACACACAGTTTCACCAAGCAACACTTACAAGTCAGTTGTTGGTCTCCATGACAACAGCTGGTTACCGTAGAGTAGCTGAGCGAGCTGCTGGTCCAGGATCTGCGGAGCCTTCTGGATGATGCGCTCTGTTACCAAGGTGGCACAGGATCCCACCGTCTCCACGGTAACAGGGCAGGAGGGGGAGGGCTCTCTTTCCAACAGGTGATGGTCGATCACCTCCACCACCGCCCCCTCCAGGTCACTGTCTGCACTACAAGAGAGATACAGGTGATGAACCAGGTGAACTCATCTACCTGACATGAACCTACAGAACCTGCACAAGACCACCAGGTGTTGGTCTGTACCTGTCAGGTGTTAGTCTGTACCTGCCAGGTGTTGGTCTGTACCTGCCAGGTGTTAGTGTGTATCTGTCAAGTGTTGGTCTGTACCTGTCAGGTGTTAGTCAGGTGTTGGTCTGTACCTGTCAGGTGTTAGTCTGTACCTGTCAGGTGTTAATGTGTATCTGTCAAGTGTTGGTCTGTACCTGTCAAGTGTTGGTCTGTACCTGTCAGGTGTTAGTCTGTACCTGTCAGGTGTTAGTCTGTACCTGTCAGGTGTTAGTGTGTATCTGTCAAGTGTTGGTCTGTACCTGTCAGGTGTTGGTCTGTACCTGTCAGCTGTTGGTCTGTACCTGTCAGGTGTTAATGTGTATCTGTCAAGTGTTAGTGTGTATCTGTCAAGTGTTGGTCTGTACCTGTCAGGTGTTGGTCTGTACCTGTCAGGTGTTAGTCTGTACCTGTCAGGTGTTAGTGTGTATCTGTCAAGTGTTGGTCTGTACCTGTCAGGTGTTGGTCTGTACCTGTCAGCTGTTGGTCTGTACCTGTCAGGTGTTAATGTGTATCTGTCAAGTGTTAGTGTGTATCTGTCAAGTGTTGGTCTGTACCTGTCAGGTGTTGGTCTGTACCTGTCAGGTGTTAGTCTGTACCTGTCAGGTGTTAGTGTGTATCTGTCAAGTGTTGGTCTGTACCTGTCAGGTGTTGGTCTGTACCTGTCAGGTGTTGGTCTGTACCTGTCAGGTGTCGGTCTGTACCTGTCAGGTGTTAGTCAGCTGTTGGTCTGTACCTGTCAGGTGTTAGTCTGTATCTGTCAAGTGTCGGTCTGTACCTGTCAGATGTTGGTCAGGTGTTGGTCTGTACCTGTCAGGTGTCAGTCAGGTGTTGGTCTGTATCTGTCAGGTGTCGGTCAGGTGTCGGTCTGTATCTGTCAGGTGTCGGTCTGTACCTGTCAGGTGTTGGTCTGTACCTGTCAGGTGTTAGTCTGTACCTGTCAGGTGTTGGTCTGTACCTGTCAGGTGTTAGTCTGTACCTGTCAGGTGTAATGTGTATCTGTCAAGTGTTGGTCTGTACCTGTCAGGTGTTAGTACCTGGCCAGGATGTTGTGGTCGACCAGCGTCAGCCGCAGGCGCCCGTCTCTGTGCAGAGCTCTGAGGTCGAGCTGGTCTCTGAAGAGCAGCAGCTGAGGACTGAGGCCAGTCTGTCGCAGCAGGAACAGGTTGTCTGAGCGTAGCAGCAGCTCCGACTGACGGATGTTCAGCAGAGGGAGAGTGAGCGTGTCACTGAGTTCAGTCTGAGAGAGAGAGAGAGAGAAGGGTTTAATATGAAGGGGTTAGGGTTAAAAGTTAAAATAATCAATAATCAATAACATGAAAAGATTCTGATGTCCACCAGGTGAGTCCTGCTGCTTCAAACCAGCCAATCAGCTCTAACCTTGGACAGGAAGTAGGCGTAGGCCAGAGCGGACACCATGGAGTCCACGTCACAGGCCTCATTGCCCAGGACAACGTGGAACTGTGGACCAGGCTGGTCTGTGTTCCCCTGGGGACAGAAGAGCAGGACGCACTGCTCAGCTGTTTACACTGTCAACACAGCACAACACAACACAACACAACACACACCTCATATATTCACACTTTCATACACACACACACACACAGTTTCTCAGACCACCTTAATGTTTGTGTTCGTGACCTCCTGTTTGTCTTTTTATTTTTTTTTAATTTTCCAGTTTATGATGAGAAACGTGACCGGACGTTTGTTTTAATTTACAGTGTCACTGGTAGTACAATGACCGGAAGTTTATTGTGAAAGGTGTAACGGACCGGAAATTTTGTTGTTACATAAATATATAAATAACTGTGGAAGATAGCAGGCTAATGATGACACACACATGGGCCGTGTGTGTGTGTGTGCGTGTGTGCGTGTGTGCTACCTGCGCCGCTGTGTGGCAGCTCGACAGAAACTCCTCCATCTCTGTTAGCTGATTGTCGTTAGCTCTTAGCCGCTAACACTCCCGCGCTGACCGCTAGCTCACGCGCTAGCTGCTCCTCTGACCGGCTCCGGTAAACGGTGGCGGCTCCTCACCGACCAGCAGACTGTTGGTCTCACACGGTACCGTCAACCGGACCGCATGACTGACTGACGGCAATGTGGCGTGTAAAAGGTCATGGCGCCTTCAAGTCCTGTTTAAACCTCGGAAATAAAAGTGTTCACCGCTGCTGGTGTCAAAGAGAAACCAAGCTACGGAGCGAGGTTTAAAACGCAGACATGACTCTGTGAGGCAAAGGTCGTGTGGAGGGAAGAAGTCAGAGCTTTAAAGTTTCGAGGATGAAATGGGAAAATAAAGAGAATAAAGGATTATAAGAAGGTTTAATGAAGGCAGCCGTATTCTGTAAATATCGACGCCATCCTCAAAATCAAACTTTTTACCGAGTCATTACAACGTTTACAACGATGTTTAATTTTGTCCAGCAGCAACAATAAACTGTTTCACAGGATGGCTGCCGGAGAAACGGAGCCATTTACGGAAGGGAGGGGGGGCACACACATCTCCCTCAGCATGTGAAAGCAGCACGACCCTCTGGACGAACAGAACCCTGGGTAATGTAGTGCCTGGATTCCCTCCTATTTCCTGAAACATCACAATAAATGTTATTGAAAATTAAAAATTAATTGTTGATGCTTGTTTTAAAATGAGTGACTTAATTTTCTGTCTGATTGATCGATCAGTCAAACACACCCACATATTGAAATCTTACTTTATTTTATTCTTATTTTTTTTAATCAAAAAGGTAAAAACTTTGATTTATTATTATTTTTTTTTTTTTCAATAAAAGAAGTTGAACATTTTAAATCTTCAGAGCGAAGAGACATGTGTTGATGCCTCACCCATCGTCATGGCAGCAGGTTGTTTGCTCTGAACAGAAACGCTGTGTAGCGTGTAATGAACACTGGAACCTGCAGGGGGCAGTGGTTTCCACGGTAACACTGATGTAGAATTTGATCAAACTGCTGCTGGTCATCAGAGAGGTCGGTCCATGGGTTGACAGGTGAGGTTACGTGACCCCAGCCTTTCACTCTGGGGACAAACAGCTGAGACCCTCGCGACACGTTTGTTTGTTTGGTTGGTTGGTTGGTTGGTTTATGACTCAGAGTCGCACTCAGTGATCAACTGTTTCCTCTGACCCTGTGACCTCTGACCCCCAGAGACCAGGTCTAGATCTTCTCCACGTAGTTTCCAGGAAACATCCCCTCTCTGCCCCGCAGCCGGCCAAACCACACCCGGACGGATCTGAGGACACAGAGACAAATTGAAGACAGAGACAAAGGACAACTCTGTGTGTCCGTGTGACTCAAAATAAAGCGATAGAACTAGAATTTACTGGCTGTGGTAGAAGCAGCAAAAAGTAATGGCAGTAATAGTACCAGAAGTATCAGTAGCAGTAGTACCAGTGGTTGTATCAGTACTACCAGTAATAGTAATAGTAGTAGTACCAGTAGTACCTTCAGTGAGTAGCTCGATGACATCATCGGCGTTGAAGCTGAGCTCGTCGGTGTCCTGGGCGTCATAGGCATACAGAGCTCTGCACTGAGGAGACCGGGGCTTTGGTTTAGGAGCTGGTTTGGGTCGACCTGCCCCGGGGACGGGCTTCACCTCCTTGGAGCGGCGCCGCTGCAGCCTGCAGGCAACACAGAGTGATTAGTGTCTGAACCTACAGCAAACCAGGCTAGACTGTGCAGAAGTGGGACCCGGTGGAAGCACCCTGCAGCGCCCTGCTCCGGGACGTCCATAAAGCCCATGTCGTGGTTCTGTGAGGCTCGGTTGTCAGGCCGACGTTGGCCCTGGATCCGGGGAAGACTGGGCTGCTCCATACTGGACTGCTGCCGCAGCAGGGAGCCTCTGGAGGAGGGGGAGCCTCCTCTGGGAGCTCCACCCGCTCTGTAGTGAGGAGCTGAGAAAACAAACATAAGAAAAAAAAAATCAAACATCCCTTGAAGCAGCAGGTGACATCCTGACCAGGTGTCTCAGTGGTACCTGAACGGTACTGGTTGCTGGGCGGAGCCTGGTTGCCCATGTAGCGGCTCTTGCGGTTGTCCTTCCTCGTTGGCCCTACAAATTCAAGGGACAGGAAGTGAGGTGGAGCACAGAGGAAGTTGTGGCAGTAACTGAATCAGGTCAGAACTTACGTGAGTTTTTGGGCAGACCCGGTCCAATGGAGACCTGCAGGGCCTTCCCACTGGGCTTCAGGACCGCCTCATCCCCCTGACCCACCTGGAACTGGATCTGCCTAGATCCTGCAGAGCTGAACGGACCCCATCCACCCTTCTTCACCTTAAACTCCAGACTGGAGACAGAGACAGTGGGTCAGGTAACTTAGTCAACAACAGACACACAAATGTCTCATGAACATGTTTTCATATTTACTGACAGGTTGTTGAACTTAAGAGGAAGCTTCTTCTGAGTTTTGTCCTGGTAACGTTTGACCAGGAGACTGAGGAACTCTGTTTTAAAGACGCTCTGAAGGACACTGTCATACTCCTCCTCATGGACGATGAAGATGTCATCCTGCAGAGTGCTGAGAGACAGAGGGACAACATGATATTGCTGTAGTTCTGGTTTTGGTTCTAGCTCAAGTTCCAGTAGTAGCTTTGGTTGTAATACAAGATCAGGTTCTGGTCTAAGTTCGACTGCTGTCCCTGGTTCTAATTTCATTTCTGGGCCTCTTCCTGGTTTAATTGTTTTCGTGGTGGTCCTAATTCTGGCTCCAGACTAGTTCTGATCCTTCCTCTTGTTGTGGACTTAATCAAGTCTTAGCTCTAGTTCTGGTGGGTACCTCATGGAAACAGATTGAATCTTGCTGAGCTCAATCTTCCTCTTGAGAACCTCCTGGATCTGACCTTTATCAGGACCCTGTTTCACCTTCTCTCGACCAATCAGGTACAGGAACTTCGGGGTCAGGATAAGGTCTCGCTTCACTGTCTGTGGGACAGAACCGGATAGAGTTCAGTCAGGCTGTGGATCTGAGACCACACTGACTGGTGAAATGTAGTCTTTGGTTCTTACCCTGAATCTTCGGTCAAATTTCACCACTACATCAGCGAAGTCTATCCTCTCTCTGCGGCCAACGAACTGTCTGATCTCTGGATGGTTATCGGTCCCAATGTAGTCCCCCACAAAGTTCCTGTTGATGCTGTTTCTGCGACGCTCCTTCTTGTTCAGCAGAACGTCTGATGCTGCAAGAAAACACCGGTCTCAGAAATGAGTCATACGAAGCGGTTCCTGCTGGTCTGGTCCCACCTGTGGAGGATGGATCATCTTACCTTCCTCTCTCATCTTCACATACTTGCGCACAGCGATGTGTTTGCGCCATGCTTTCTGGATGACCCGAGCATAACCATTGTACTTCCTCTCCCTCATCTCCTCCAGCAGGAAGAGCTGCATAGAGAAAATGTGACAGACATGTATGAAGACCGGAGCACTGAGCTCCGATCAGGAGAACCTCGCCATTCTGGTTCTGGACATTACAGCCGGATGAACTTCCTCCTGCGTGAAAGAGTTTCATACCGATTCTGGAGCTTTGATGAAGACTTTGGTCTTGCCCAGCTGGAACTGGTCCTGGTCCATGTGGACAGAGTTGAGGAGGTGCAGCACCCCCTGACGCTCCTCCCCCCTCCACCGAGGCCAGGTCTCTTTGGTCAGGATGGCGTATCTGCAGCACATGATTTACACCATCAGCATATTTGATACTGCAGTGCAGGTTACAGAGTGTTATCATCTTTGACCTCTGACCTCTGCAGGAACTTGTTGAAGACCCGTCTGTAGGCGTATCCAGCCCGGCGGACTCTGATGTTCTCTCGTAGGCCCAGGTACTCCACCTGGTGCCGGACCCGGTTCTCCTCCCAGTCCCTAGGACGTTTGGTCTCGTTCGGTTTGATGCAGCGGATGTAGTGAGGGGTGCACTTCATCAGGGTCTGGACCAGACTGTTGGCTTGTTTCTGAAGGGGGGGGGCAGGTTACATTTTAATACATCCCTAAGTCATTACATATGGAGTGAAGTGTGTATGTGTGTGTGTGTGTGTGTGTGTGTGTGTGCATCAGTAAACACAGATTTAAAACACAGACAGGTTCAGTTCACCTTGATCTTGCTGCTGGCTGTGGTCGGACGTCCTCTCTTCTCCACCTCCAGGTTCTCAGGGAACAGAGCTCTGATGAACGGACTGACCACAAACACATCGTGAGGTCATCATGTGGTTGTCACATGTGCTCACACACACACACACACACACAAACACACAGTGATAATGTGTAGTTGTGAATTTACGTACAATTCGCTGCTCTGCATCAGTTCGATGATGTCATTGAACAACACATCTCTGTTCCTCTCACAGAAACCACTGACATCATATGACACCTGGGCAGGTAGACAGGTGGACACACAGTCAGTAGGGTGACAAACAGGTGAGCAGGTGCACAGGTGTGTTGCGTACCTTCCCGGCGTAGTGGTGGACGATGAATCCTCTGTTCCAGCTGCTGAAGTGTTCGTGGGATCCGATCTGACCCTGGAGTTTCTGCAGCAGCGTCTGATCCGCCCCCTCTCCTTTAGCGTGCATTGTAGCGCAGACATCGTCCAGGATGCTCATGATCCCAGGAGGATTCTGGGAAATTATCACAGACACAGGTCACAGCGGGAAACTAAAATTAGTCCAAGTAAACACTCTGTTGTATCTACAGGGATTGACCCGTCAGGGTGAAACACTGTTACCATAGTTACTTTACACAGTTTGTTTTGTTCAGTCGGAGACCAGTTCTGACCTGAGATCAGATCTGAATCCTCTTCTCTGATTGGCTGACTCACCAGCTTGGACTCGATGAGGTCACACACCACCTTATTATTAAAATACTCGATGGGCGTCCACTTGATTCCCTCCTGAACATATTCCTCCTGCAGAGACAGACACATGACATGATGTGATGACAGCATGACTCAATGTGATGATGTCATGACGTGATGATGTTACCTGCTCTGCCTTCAGTGTGAGCTCGATGAAAATCTGCTGCAGCTTCTCGTTGACAAAGTTGATGCAAAACTGCTCAAAGCCGTTTTGCTGAAAGAACAAAGTAGAAGTGTCTCAATCAAGAATCAGATCAATCAATCAATCAATTAGTTAAAGTGTCACACCAGCACCAGGTTTAGATGAAGTCGTGGTTCTAGTCCCTGGACAGTTCAGAACCGTCTCAAACTGAAGGTGTTGGTACCTGGAAGATCTCAAAGCCGTAGATGTCGAGGACTCCGATGTTCAGCTCCTCCTGGTCCTTCTGCATGGCCTTATTCACACACTACACACACACACACAGTATGAACATACAGAATAGTATGAATAGTAAAGAGCTTGTAGCTCCAGGTGTGTGTTCAGGTGTGTGTGCACTGACATCGACCAGGAAGTCGAAGAGGCGGGTGTAGAGCGCCTTGCTCAGGGCGTCTCTGGTGAACGCTGCCTGCTCTGTGTTCAGGGTCACGGAGATGGTCTCAGTCTTCCCGCCCCACTTGCTGTCCATGATCCTGCTGGTGAGTTTGCTGCAGAGACTGTCCTGAGGAATCCCCAACAGGAAGGACGGGAAGGCCAGGACTGAGGGACACACAGAGACACGGAACCTGGCAGCTCTGTACCACAGTGGACTCATCATCAATACTGATCATCAATCCTTTACTCTGTCGCTTGTCAGTCATCAGCTGTGAGCGCTTGTGAGTGCAGCCTCTGTTTCTCTATGGTTTTAGTGTAAAGGAACATAAGACGATGACATCACAACGATGTCATGCTGATATTCTTACAGTCCTGACTCTCCACCACAGCGTAGTTGTTCTCCTCCCTGAAGCCGATATTCCCCAGGTGAAGGATCCCAGCAACCAGCTGGAGAACCGAATCCTGGTCCTCAACAGACAGACCCACCACTGACATGGCCCCCTGCAGACAGACAGGTGAGACAGACAGGTGAGGCAGACAGGTGAGATGAACAGACAGACCGACAGGCAGGCAGGCAGGCAGGCAGGCAGGCAGGCAGGCAGACAGACAGGCAGGCAGACAGACAGGCAGGCAGACAGGCAGGCAGGCAGACAGACAGACAGGCAGGCAGGCAGACAGGCAGACAGGCAGACAGACAGACAGACAGACAGGCAGGCAGACAGGCAGGCAGGCAGACAGGCAGGCAGGCAGGCAGACAGGCAGACAGACAGACAGACAGACAGGCAGACAGACAGGCAGATAGACAGACAGACGGACCATAGTATCATCAAACTCCTTCTTGTCATTGACGTCTTCCACTGTGTAGGTTCCTGATTGGTTGAGGTAGTAGTAGTAGTCTGGGGTTGTGACCCCGAGGTTCTCCCTCTGCTCCCTGCTCGCTCCCTCCAACAGCTGAGGACAGAGGTCAGACAGAGGTCAGACAGAGGTCAGAGTGAGGTCACAGAGATGTTTCCTGTTCAGGTTCAGTTCTGTGTCTCCAGGGGCCTGTACTTCGAAGCAGGATCTGATCATTCCTGTCAGAGCCATCCCATAATGACAGAGCAGTGATTTTATTTAATCTTATGAACTTATACATTTACACAGTCAGTGACTCTCTGCAGCTCTTTCTCTGCTCTGCTGCAGCGACCTGCATCTTCACAGAGTGATGTCATCAACCAGAGTCAAACTGACTGGATGTTGTAGTACTGTTGCAGTACCTGGTAGTAGATGTGGAAGTTCCTCTCTCCTGGATTCTGGGACACGACTCGACTTTTCTCCAAGAGGAAGTTTGAGATTTTGCCGCCATCTGGAGCTCCGCCCCGACTGAACTGGATCTCAAAGTACTTCCCCTGCCAGGAGGAAACAAGTGTCTTAGTACTTAGATAGTTGCTATGTGAGTATTTATTCGCTGTCGTGTACTTGCTACTCACGAATCGGCTGGAGTTGTTGTTGCGGACGGTCTTGGCATTTCCGAACGCCTCCAGTAGAGGGTTGGACTGAAGGATGATGTCTTTAACATGCTGCACACACAGAACAGTTACCGTAGTAACAGGGGCATAACTGTTGTACTGTTGACTGGTACTACATAGTTAGTACAAAGAGCAGTACTTGAAGTACAAGTACTCCATGAGACCAGTATCTGAAACTGACCTAATAAATCAGTTTGTGGACTCAAAACTACCAATGGCTGTACACTAAGCAGTACTCTGTGCAGTACTCTGTGCAGTACTCTGAGGAATACTCTGAGGAATACTTTGTGTGGTACTCTGTGTACTGACCTGTACTTTGTCTCCTCCTCCCGACACCTTGGACACGTAGCTCATGATATATTTGGCTGCAACAGTTTTTCCAGCTCCACTCTCCCCACTGAGACAAACAACAACAACAACAACAACAACAACACAAACAACAACAACAACACAAACAACAACAACAACATCAACAACAACAACAACAACAACAACAACAACAACAACAACAACACAAACAACAACAACAACATCAACAACAACAACAACAACAACAACAACAACAACAACAACAACAACAACAACAACAACAACAACAACGTTTGTGTGTCTGTGTCTTGTTTTTCTACTCTTTTCAGTCATGCAGTTAAAGTAAACAGTTTAAGCTCCTCCTACCTGATGATGACACACTGGTTCTCGCTGTCAATCATCATGTTCCTGTACATGTTGTCAGCCAGAGCGTAGATGTGGGGGGGGTTCTCATACTGGGCCTGTGGGAGGGGGGGGGGGGGGGGGGGGGCACAGTCAGTGTTGATGTTGTCTGGTCTAAAACATCAGATTATAAAACAACATCAGTTTGATCCAAAGTCAGAGTTCAAGGTATGTAAATGTGGCTGATACCACTGTGTGTGTGTGTGTGTGTGTGTGGGTGTGTGTGTGGGGGGGGGGGCAAAGTCACAGTCACAGACACACACATACACACCTGAACACTGACACTTTTTTGTTGTAATTTCATTGCTGTTGTGTTGTTGTTGTGTTGTTGTTGTGTTGTTGTTGCTGTGTGTGTGTGTGTGTGTGTGTGTGTGTGTGTGTGTGTGTGTGTCTCACCGCCCCCTGGTACAGCTCCACCTCCCTCTCAGTGAAATATGGAAGCTGTTTAAACGGGTTCACAGAGATGAGAACTGGTCCGATGTAGGTCTGAACAGAACCAGGTCAAGGACTCGACAGAACCAGAACCAGAACCAGAACCAGAACCAGAACCAGAACCAACTGTTACAGAAGGTTTCTGTGACCTTTAACCCCCCCAGCCCCCAGCCCCCCACCAGCCACTGTGCAGGATACAAAGATGTAGTCGTCCATGTATCTCTTCTTCAGGTTCTCTGTGATGGCATCCTCATTGATCTTTGACAGCAGCACCATGTCATCAACTCCGCCCACCTTCACATTCTGAGCCACCCAATGGTAACGCTCCTTACTGCCCTGTGGGGGGGGGGGGGGCAGATTGTTCAGACAGCAAAAGGTGTACACATCACTGTGTGTGTGTGTGTGTGTGTGTGTGCCCTGAATTCCCAGCATTCCTCATTCCTGTTAGTTCTTGCTGAGGATCAGTGAGCGGCGACGCCCCGACATGTTCGCCTCAACACGCAGAGCTGCAGGAACAGAGTGTGTGAGTGTGTGTGTGTGTGTGTGTGTGTGTATGTGTGTGTGTGTGTGTGTGTGTGTGTGTGAGACTTTAAAACATTTTACTCGAAGGAAACAGAAACTGAAAAAGTTTGAAGCTTCAGTAACAGATCAATACAACACAAACAGTAACTGACTGTTACACACACACACACACACACACACACACACACACTTTACACAACCACCTTCTGGATTGATGTCGCTGAAAATATCAGCTGATCTATAGACAGACACACACACACACACACACACACACACACACACACACACACACACACTCTCTACCTTTAATTTAAATTGTTTGAACAAAACTTGAATCAGCAGCTAAAGAATAAAAAAGTCAAAGTTCATTTTGACCCTGCAGGCTTCCATACCCAGGTCACTGTCTCCAGCTGTTTCCATGGCAACAGGGGGGAAACCGTCTGAACACGTTAAAGATTCCAGCTGTCAATCAGTTTATTCTGAAATTTTCATTTTAGTGTTTTGAACATTTTAAAAATATTTTTATTCACATTTTATTTTGTTTTTAATTTAACTTTGATTCATCGATTGATTATCGATCAGATCATTACCTTCTACAGGAATAAGATCATTGATCAGTGATTGACTTTTTCCTTGTCTCTGATAAAAAAATCTTTGTGATCTGCAAGTTTCAGTTCAAACAAACAGCAGTTCAGATCTGATCCAGGACCAGGACCAGGACCAGGACCAGGACCAGGACCAGGACACAGTCTGACTCAGTGAACTCACCATGTCTGCTCCTCCCTCCTTCACTTCCTGCTTTAGAGAAAAGTTGAGAAATCAGGAACTGGTCTTAGGTGGATCCAGCTGGACTCACTGTAGACCTGGATCTGTTGAGTCCGGATCAGTCTGGTCTGGTTCTGTGGACTCACTCTACCCTGTGGACCAGGACATTTTCCTCTCTCGCTGCTCTGCTGTCTTTCTTCCTTCAATCTTTACCCTCTCAACTCTGTGCAGGTGTGGGCAGGTAAAGCCCCACCTCTTGCTCCTCCTGTGGAACTCTGGGTAATGTAGTATGAGTGAGGAGCAGTTGGAGCTCTGCTGCCCCCTGGTGACAGGACACAGAGTCACAGCTGCTTCCAACTCAGGAAGAAAGTTTGATTTTAAAACTTTGTTGAAGCAGAAATGGGGTGGGGGTGGGGCGGGGCGGGGGGGGGGGGTGCACACCTAAGAACAGCTGGACAGGTGTGTGTGTGATAGGCTGAGACAAACTGAGTTTGTTGTGAATCTTTCCTGACTGTGGCCTATGAAACTCCCAGCATGCACCTGTTTGCTCCATGATCTGTGTTGGGAGGAGCTCCTGGTGCATGCTGGGAGTTGGAGTCACAGCTGTTTCCTGTTACCTGCAGTCAGGCTCTGCTCCCGGAGTGAAGGTCGCCACATTCCAGCTGATCATTAACTCCACTGACTTCCTGTATCTGGCCCAGGTGATCCAGGTCTTAGGCTCCGCCCCTTAAAGTCCTGACTCATCTTTATCCACAGTAGAAACACTGGACTCACTGGATCAATGAGGTCATGTGACCGGAGGCCACAAGCAACCACACAGGTGACTTATTGATTCATCAGCTGAGGGATGATTGACAGGTGATTGACAGGTGATTGACGAGGCTCAGGCTGCAGCAGCAGGTCGACTTTGTTTTAATGGTTTCAACACATTTACACAATCTGCAGTTAAAGGGCTAAAACATGAGGAGGAGCGTCGTGGTCCTTTTAGTCCGCTGGTTCGATTCCCGCCACCTTCACTTCACCTCCTGCTGCTCTGCCCAGCGGCTCCGCGGCAGCAGGTCGACCACATATAAAACTGTCCATCCGCCCAGATTCACATTTACATCTAAAACTGGGCTGCTGTGCCCTGATTGGTTCAGAGTCCGACTCAGCAGCCAATGAGGGAGGTCATCCCAAATATGGAAACAGAAGAGGAAGAGGAGGAGCCGAAGACGAACAAACAGAAAAACATCAAATTGTTCAAGCAAAAAAGACGAAACAACAAAAAAACAACAGAGGAAGAGGAAGAAACAGAAGAAGAAGAAACAGAAGAAGAAACAGAAGAAGAAGAAACAGAAGAAGAAGAAACAGAAGAGGAAACAGAAGAAGAAGAAACAGAAGAAGAAACAGAAGAGGAAGAAGAAGAAACAGAAGAGGAAACAGAAGAAGAAGAAACAGAAGAGGAAGAAACAGAAGAAACAGAAGAGGAAACAGAAGAAGAAGAAACAGTAGAAACAGAAGAAGAAGAAGAAGAAGGAACAGAGAGACTCGTGTCTCTGCAGTCGAGTTGTAAAACCTAAAGGTTCAGTCTGTTGACAGTCTTTGTTCTGCTGCTCTCACACACACACACACACACACTCACTCACACACACACACACACAGACACACTCTGGTCACATGATGCCGTTTGTGAGGTACTGGAAGCCGTCGTACAGTTTGGTGGTGAGTGACCTCATTGATCCGTCGACCAGCTGATCGATCAGCAGCTGCAGCTGCTCCTCTGTCAGACTCATGTGGAACCGTTCCTTCAGAGCTCTCATGGTGCTGGAGCCGTGGAAACAGGGCAGCTGAGAGCCTGACCAATGAGCAGCAGCTGTTAGAGTGTGTGTGTGTGTGTGTGTGTGTGTGTGTGTGTGTGTGTGTGTGTGTGTATGTGTGTGTGTGTGTGTGTGTGTGTGTGTGTGTGTGTGTGTGTGTATGTGTGTGTGTGTGTGTGTGTGTGTGTGTGTGTGTGTGTGTGTGTGTGTGTGTGTGTGTGTGTGTGTGTGTGTGCATACCTTGCTGCATGATCTCCACTATCTGCAGGACTCTGTCCATGTGTTTTCTGGCTGCGATCAAACCCTGAAGCATCAACATCTTGTAGTAGTTGAACATGTCGCCGTCAGGACCGCCCATCACCTGGCACACACACACACACACACACACACAGAGGTCAACACACCTGAGCTTACTGATTGATCATGGATCCCTGCTGATATCTGCTCAGACTCACGTCCACGAACTCCGTGGTGAGTTTGAAGGCTGATGTTTCAAAGCCGAGGTTTTTGGGCGAGCTGGAGAGGATGAAGCCGAAGTCGATGTGGATGATGTGACCTTCAGCATCCAACAGGATGTTCCCATTGTGCCTGAGGGAGGGAGGAGGGCGGGGTCATGAGGGTAGTGCACCTCGAACCGGTTGAATTTGAGACAGATGTGACTCACCTGTCCTTCACCTGCAGCAGGTAACAGATGAGGCTGTAGCCGGCACAGCTCTGCACAAAGTTCCTCTGAGCGGACAGGAAGTTCTCGGTGGTGGGGGCGCCGTGCTCCTGCAGGAAGTAGTCGAGCAGGGACAGCTGGCTCTGCTTCTTCACCTGGTGCAGCGACACGGCGTTCACCACGGGCTCGATCATCCCGCTGTCCGACGACAGCACCAGGATCTTGTAGGGTTTGATCCACAGCGGCACCCGCTCCTGCTCCCAGATAGACTGGGGGTGGGGGGGCAGTGAGGTCACCAGGTGAGTTCACTGAGGTCACAGACTCCTGATCATGTGACCTCTGTGATGTCACAGCCTTACCTTCAGCTGCTGCAACACCTGGAAGGCCAGAAGCTCCTGACGCAAGTCGTCTCCACATTTGACGATGACGGACAAGAGACGCCAGGTGGGAAGGTGACCGTACGGAGAGCCCTCCCTGATCCTCCTGCACACACACACACACACACACACACACACACACACACACACACACACACACACACACACACACACACACACACAGGTGAGATAAATCCACACCGAGGCTCAGATGTCTGAGCTCAGCAAGGTCTTTGAAGGCAGCACCACCTACCGGACCTTCTCCTCCCACGGCTCCTTCAGGGCCACAGCTGACGGGTCCTCAGGGTCCCGCCTGAAGGTGGTGGGGGCCTGAGCAAGCTGTTCTGACAGACGGCGCCTGAGACAGGACACACACACCTGAGTGCTCAGAGTGTGGACACACAGTGTGCAGTTCAGTGTGTGTGTGTGTGTGTGTGTGTGTGTGCTGACCTGATGTCTCCTGCAGCGATGAACACCGGCTCTTTACTCTCCAGACTGGTGATGCTGTCCACTGAGAACTGGCTGATGTTGTCACAACTGTTGGTGTGAACCTCCGGCAGCTGGAGACACACAGCGTGTTACCATGGAGACCACTGGTAGTGGGGTGTGTGTGTGTGTGTGTGTGTGTGTGTGTGTGTGTGCGCGCGGCCTCACCTCCACCTGCAGCTCTCCGATGTCGTCCACAGACCAGGCCTCATCGTCGTTGTCGTAGTTGGGGACCACGGAGAAGCTGCTGGTCCTCTGCTCCGCCGTCATGCCACAGTCCGGGAGGTTCTCCACAGATCGCGTGCTCCGGATCCGGTTCTCTGGGATCCGGATCGGAACGCTGGATGTCTCGAAGTTTTCACACTCCAGAACCTCCACATAGATCAGGTACGGAGCCTGAGGGGTCACATGACGGCTCCAGGTCAAAGGTCACAACAACAACAGCCTTCACAGGCGTCTCCCCTCTGTCCACCACAGACTATGAGGTCCTGGACCGGGACCGGGGCCTGGATCTGGTACCTCACCTTGTCTTTGGAGTTGAGGACGACGGCCTGCGTGTGCGGCACTCGGACCACGTGGTGGTCGAAGGCGGCGGTGGGCAGCCAGACTCTGGCCGGCAGCTTGTGGTTGAGCAGCGACAGCTCTGAGATCAGTCGCTGCGTCTTCTGCTCTTTGGTCGGTAACGTTGCCAAACGCTTCCCGATCCCCATCAGGGACTTGATGAACTCCCTCTGAGGGGCCAGACGCACCGGCTGCAGGGAGAGGACAGAGGTCAGAGGTCAGGTGTGTGAACGTCTGTCCCCTCAGCCAATAAAAATCAAGCTCCAGTTTGTCCTCAGAAACAGAAACAAGAAGGAACAAGGAGCTCTCTGATTGGTCGGAGAGGAGACTGGCTCTGATTAGTTGATGTAGTCATCATGTGACCTTTGACCTCAGACAGACAGATGAAGGTGTTCAGTCTGAGGACAAACAAACACACACACACACACACACACAGGTGATTGGATCCAACACAGGAACAGATCAGGTCACACTGAACCAGAACCAGAACCCAAAGACTTCATTTCCCATAATGCACCCTGGAGGGAGGAAGCTGTTGGACTTACAGGACCAGTCTCAAAGTCCAGACTGTCTGAGCTGGAGCTGCTGTCCTGGAGGTCAGAGGTCAGGGGTTAAAACAACACAGGGTGTCACACTCACGTGGATCTTCATCATCATCATCATCATCATCATCATCATCATCAATAATGAACCGATCATTCACTCTACGGTCACGAGGCTGCGTCCACACACCAGTCCGTACACCTGGTCCTGGTGTAAATACCAGTGTGTGGCAGGTGTCAGGTGTCGTCTGTGTGCACCTGGCCTGTAGTTCAGAGTTCACACCTGATGAGCACGTGGCTGTAAACAGCAACATCAAGTGGCTGCATCAGCGCCACCTGTTAGTAACTGTAAGTGCTACGCTGGTTCCAATGTGCCCACACCTGCCACACCTGCCCACACCTGCCCACACCTGCCACACCTGCCCACACCTGCCCACACATGCCCAGACCTGCCCACACCTGCCCACGCCTGCCCACACCTGTCCACACCTGCCCACACCTGCCCATGCCTGTCCAACCCGCCCACACCCGCCACACCTGCCCACACCTGTCCAACCTGCCACACCTGCCCACGCCTGCCCACACCTGCCCACACTGCCACACCTGCCCACACCTGTCCAACCTGCCCACGCCTGCCCACGCCTGTCCACACCTGCCCACGCCTGCCCACACCTGTCCACACCTGCCCACGCCTGCCCACACCTGCCACGCCTGTCCACACCTGTCCACACCTGCCACGCCTGCCCACACCTGCCCACGCCTGCCCACACCTGCCACGCCTGTCCACACCTGTCCACACCTGCCCACGCCTGCCCACACCTGTCCACGCCTGCCCACGCCTGCCCACACCTACCACACCTGTCCACACCTACCACACCTGTCCACACCTGCCCACGCCTCCCCACACCTGCCCACGCCTGCCCACGCCACCGAACCCGGGGCCGCTGCAGCTGGCGTGCTCTACCGACGCTTGCGGCTCACTGTGTTTAATCGGAGATTTCATCGAGCGTTTCAGTGACGGTGAGCGGCCGCGGCTTCAGAGTTGGTCACCTGTTACCGTTACCATAGCGACGAGCTAACGTGTCCTTTTTAGATTATAATCTCCAGGGCGCACGTTCTCACTACAGCTGTTCTGTCACACCTGGAGATGACGCTGCGACCCAACTACACAGCTGTTCAGTGATTGGCTGCTGGTCTGTCACTCATGGCGTCCAGGGTTGTTTCATTCTGATGTAATCGACGCTGTTTAACGCTCCGTTGTCTCCGTTCTGTTCTGTTCCTGTGAGTAACAGGAAATCACCTTCAGTATCTGACTGGGTGTGGCCTGTGTGGAGACAAGAAGGTCCAGGTGTGTTCCCTAATTGAACATGATGATGATGATGATAGTGGCACAAGAACAAGTTTCAGTCAATGACAGATGCCGATCCTGGGAGGAGATCTGGCGTCCACCTGTTCTTTGGTGTATTTGCTTAATGAGGGCCACTGACACGCTCTGACTCACTCAGACGTGTGAAGACCAGGAGGCAACATGAGTGGACGCAGCCAGAGACGACAACAGAGGTGTGACATCATAAACACTGACTCATGAACCTGGCTGCGTTACCTCGTCCTGGCTGCTCTCCACCTTGGGGTTACTGGCTGTTCTCTTCAAGTTGCTGCTCAGGCTGATGCTGACGGTGGCGTCCGATTTGGAGCGCTGATGCGTCCGTTTGGAGGGCGACAGGCCGTGGTCTCCTCCCAGGGGCCCCGGACCGCCAGAGGGGGACATTACTGGACAGAAAGGTGTCAGAGTCAGGGGGTCCCTGCGAGCTCGGGGCCCCGCGGGTTTGAGTTCATCGGACAGGATCAGTTTCCTCAGTTTTGTTCCTCGAGAGTGACGCTGGGTGGAGATGTGCATGTCAGACGAGTACGCCCCGAGCAGCCAGGCACAGGTGAGACTGAAGGAGATGCTCTGTCTGCAGCGGTGCACCTGCAGACGACACACAGGGATTAATACCACAACGAACGACCTGCAGACGACACACAGGGATTAATACCACAGTGAAGGACCTGCAGACGACACACAGGGATTAATACCACAGCGAACGACCTGCAGACGACACAGGGATGTCAACAGTCAGGATTTGTGTCGATAACCTGCTGTTAATTCCCGCCCACTGCCCCTGACCACACCCACCACGTATGGCTTGATGGCGTCCCCGACGTCCTCGTCCATGTGGATGTACATGTTGAGCAGCTGCGGCAGGTAGAAGTCCACGTCGTCGTGAGGGAAACTGAAGAGCCGGTTGCCAATGTAGGCCTGGACGCCCGGCTCCTTGGAGTTGTGCAGGTAGGAGATCGCCATGGAAACATCAAACAGCTTGGACTCGAACAGGCGGAGCAGCCATGACTGTTTGGAGGGATTGTGTCTCTGCCGCCGCCGGGCACTCTTCACCGAACCGGGCGCCAGGCCCTCAAGCTCCGCCTCCTCCTCGCGGATCTTCAGTGGCTTTGCGGCGGCGGTAGAAGTGGTGGGGTCTGGCTCCACCCCGTTCTGCAGGGTGGAGTCGTCGCCCTCCACCTGCTGCAGCTTCACCTTCTGCAGGACTTCCTGACACGCCCTCTGGGCCACCTCGGCGTCAATCACCAGGCTGAGCTCGGCCACCCCCTCACTGATCACACCCAGGGGAGGGGTGACAGCAGGGGGGGGGCACAGGATGAGGAGGGGGTGGAGGGGAGGGACAGGGAGGGGGAGGAGGAGATGGAGAGGGAGGGAGAGGGGCTGTTCTGATCAGAAGGGCAGGGGGAGAGCTCCGGCTCTGTGTCCTCCATCATGGCCACCGGTTAGCTCCGCCCTCCTCCACTGTAACAGACAGGAGCAGGGGTCAAAGCCTGGTGTGTGTGTGTGTGTGTGTGTGTGTGTGTGTTCATCCCAACACCTGTGACGTGTAAACAACTTGTTATTGTTTGTGTTCACGATGATCATCTGTCTCTCTGACGGTGAATGTCACATGACATCAATGAGCTTCAGGACACATATAATTTAATATAATAATATATAAAAAACTGCAGCGGCTGCACAAACATCAGCTGAGTCAGGGTTCATCTCCCTCATCGATCACCAGCTGATCGATCTGAACTCTATAGTTTTGGTCCGTGAACGCGTCTCGGTCTGTGTCGGTGCTGATCCACAACAACAGTCTCAACGTTAGGCATCCAAACGTCCCGTTAGCTTAGCACGAGGCTAACTCACACTGGAGCTATAAACTTTTCACCAGCTCCAACACATCAATTAGAAGCTAACCGACGGCTAACCGACGGCTAACGGACGGCTGCGGTGTTGCTGCGGCATCACTGAGGTTGTTAGTAACCGAGCTGCTGGTTAAGACGCAGTTACCGTTAACCAGCTCACTAAACTTAACACCATTAGCTTCAACACAAACTCAAATGTACAGCAGCTAGCCGGCTACATGCTAAAACAACGGTCCGCTGCCAATCTGTTAGCGTTAGCATCAGCCGACAGGCATCAGGCCAACTGTTGCTAAGTCCGCTCAGCTCTTTTAAAGCTTTATGCTAAAGCTGTAGCTGTTACCGCCACAGTCACGGGTCAGCTCCTCACGTGCGCTGACCTGTCACAGAGTGTCCAGGTGAGTGGGTGTTACCTGGTGACGGTTTAGTGGCTCTGAAGTTCGGTTTTATGTCCAGTTCATCTCCATTGATCCTCTCTCCGCATCTCAGCTGTAACTAACACACAGCTAGTGCCACCAGGGGGCGACGGTCCTTCTTCTTCTTCTTCTGCCACACTGCTGCTGCTCCTTCCGGCTTGACGCCGCCACCTGCCGCAGCGGGAGGACTCACCACCATATTGGACCGGCTCTGTCTCTGATCCAGTTTGTGCAGGTTAAAATAATCAGCTGAACATGGTCACACCAAGCCTCACCTGGACAGCAGCAGGTGTGATGTGACTTCACAGTCAGAGCATTTCATAGATAATAATATAAACACACCTGTCACTTGTCAGCAGAAACAAAACGAACAGGAATTATTTTAAATCAGTAAAAACTTTATTGAAACATTACGTGTTTACACTGGAGCAGGAAGCACGTGAGTTTTGTTCTCGAGGGCTATAACGGTATAATGACGAATATTAATGAGAATATAACGTAAATAAATGACTGAGAGGAAAAACACAAACTCTGTTTCCTGACTCTCTGACCTTTCACATTAAAACTTCCTGTTTTTAGTTTGCAGCTAGATCAGCAAAACTGAGATCAGCTGATCTGATCATATGACTCACAGGATGTAAAATATAAGTGTCACTGATTTATTTTACTCCTTTCTTTTATTGTTGTTGTTATTGTTGTTGTTTAGTTATTAGAACATTTGTTGTTTACTTTTACACCATTAAGTTTAATTTTTACTTTGAAAAGTCAAATTTAAGTTTTACAGAAAAAGAGAAAAACAATCACAGTTTTTTACTTTTAACTGATCAATACAGGTAGAAAGATGTTGTTCTCTGAGAGGACTCTTTGACCTCTGACCCTTCACACCCAGATGTCTGACGTACAGTCTCCACCCGGGTACCTGAGCTCGTGGGCCAGAACCGGACCATCGGGTTCTTTACCGAAGTCGACCAGGAACTTCTCATTGAGGCTCAGACCTCCGCTGACTGTGTTCACATCGATCTGCATCATCACTGAGCCCGCCCTGTCAGACAGACACGTCACTCACCTGCTGGACACGCCCTCAACCAGGTGACACTGCTGATGCTGATATTTTAATGCAGTAATTAATAATTAATCAATATGAACATTAATTACGAGGATAAACTCATGAACAGCAAGATCTGATCTGAGTTCAGAGGTTAAAACAAGTTCACTACTGCATTACTACTGCAGTACTGTTGTATTACTACCCTTGTACTACTATAGTACTCCCATAATACTACTGTAGTGCCGCTGTAGTACTGCTGTAATACTTCTCTTATACTATGTAGTACAGTAGTACTACAGTAGTTGTGTACGTACTTGACCATGTCGGGGTAGAACTGTTTGTCCCAGCTGCTGAACAGAGACGTTGTCAGGTAAAGTCTGCGACCGTCAAGACTCAGCTGTAACATCTGAGGTCCTCCATAGACCCGCCTTCCCTGAGACAGACAGGTAATACATAATGAGAAGGGCCGAGGACAGACGACAGGATGTTGGACAGACAGACAGGTCCGTCCTCACCTCTGTCTTGTCTGAGTTACCTGGATGATGCGGGGGCGGGGCTGTGGCTGGTTCTCTGGGTCGTCCAGGACTTTGACTGCTCCGTCACTGACAATACTTCCTCCCAGAAACACCTGGAACAGACAGACAGGTGAGCTGTCTCACTCTTCACCTGTTCACCCTCACCACAGCTTTCATGCATCACACCTGGCCAACCAGTCGTGGCTTCCTCCTGTCAGTGATGTCATACTGTCTGACGTCCCCATGCAGCCAATTACTGAAGTAGAGGAAACGGTCATCCAATGAGATCAGGATGTCTGTGATCAGTCCTGCACAGAGGTCAGAGATCAGGTACACAGGTCAGAGGTCAGACAGGTCAGAGGTCAGACAGGTCAGAAGTCAGAGAGGTCAGACTCACCTGGCATCTCAGGTAATGCCCAACCCTCCACCTTCTTGCTGGGAACACTGATCACCTTCTCTGTGGCCCAGTCTCCTTCCTGACCAGTACAGACAAGTTTATAAACACCTGTGGCTCAGAACCAGACCAGAACCATAACCTGGATCTCTGAGGTACTGACCGGGGTTCTGTAGAACCTGAAGACGGTCGACGGCAGAGCACATCCCACATAGCCCTCGGAGGCGTCAGGGTCATGCAAGAACCGGACCTCCAAAGGAATGGCCCCCTCCTCCCCCAGGTCCAAGGTCTGCAGCTTCCTGTGGGTGGTCCAGTCCCACACATGGATGCGGCTGCCGTATTGACCTGGAACCAGAACCACAACCAGAACCTAGAACCTGTGTCACTGTGAAGAGTAACTGAGATCCTGGTGCATGACTTAATGTCTGTGTCACTGTCTCTGAGTCTGGACCTTGGATCCTGCAGAGAAAACTGGATTTCTACTGCACCCAGGCAGAACCTTGAGCTACTGATGTGTGAACAGAGCAGGACTCCGGAGTTCTGGGTGCAGAACCATGTGGTCTTGTATTGACCTGAACCTTGAACTCTGTGTCACTGATTCCTGAAGATCCTAGAACACCCAGGTCAGAACCAGTGACTGTTGACTCAAAAAAGACTGACCTGGAACCAGAAAATCCTCTTAGAGGCTCCACCCGGACTCACCCTCCATGACGTGGTTGGGGTTAAAGCCGTCGGCCAGAGCCTTGGGCGCTCCCCACTCCGAGCTGACCATCACGTTCTGCCGAGGTTGGTACCAGAAGTCGTACCCGAACGGCGCTGCCTCACCCGGGTGCTCCCAGTTCCCGACCACCTCAAACGTCTCACCGTCCAGCAGGACGAACCCACCTGAGAAGACGACAGCCAGTGAGACAATGAGACTGTCGCTATGGCAACAATCAGAAGAGGATTGTGGGTCAGATGTTCACTCCTCCTGACTACTTTGAAAGGGTTATAATGTCCTGTGAACATGGGGGAGTCAAAGCGGCGAAAAGGGGGGGAGTCAGGGGGCAGAAGGGGTGTGGTCATCACCTTTGCCATTGCCAGACGGGTCGCCCAAACAGCTGATCATGATCTGACCGTTGGCCAAACAGTGGGAAGTGTGAGGGTTCGCAAGGTTACACCTCCAGTACAGGTCGACAGGTTCCACCATCTGAGGACGACATCATCGTCATCATCACCATCACCATCACCATCTTCACCCCGCCTGCCCCCCCCCATCAGATTCTGTTTGTACTGCCAAACAAATCTGCAATTAATCAAATTGGAACCAAGTAATTGGTCCACAGTGAACCGGGAGCTCTCCGGGGCCCCAGAGCACCAGAGAGGCTCTGGGGCCCCAGAGGACCAGAGAGGCTCCGGGGCCCCAGAGGACCAGAGAGGCTCCGGGGGCCCCAGAGGATGCCCTAATAATCCAGGTGAATAGTTTTCTTCCGTCACTGAAGGTCAGGATCAACAAACAGGCTTCAGATCTACTCTGGTCCGTCTGCTGCATCTGTGATTGGTGGAGCTGGAAGTGCGCAGTACCTTGTGCATCCGCGGCGCCCGGGGATCGGTGCCAACGTCGACCACGTAGACTCTGGAGGAGACGAGCGACGGCAGGATGAGACGGTTCCTCTTCTTGGAGGCGTTGCCGAAGCAGCTGCTGCAGGCGTTCCAGCCCGAGTGGTGCAGCTCGTCACGCAGGTTCGGCATCGGCAGCCGGTGGATCACCTGACAGGGCAGAGGTCAAAGGTCACCACAGGTCAAACCACTGGTGTTGGTGTTGGTGGGGGGTGATATTACCTGGCAGTAGGTTGGGGAGTTGGGGTTGATGTCAACCGTGGCCAGGTAGTCCGGTTTGAGGATTTCGGTGTTGCGGTAGATGCAGGGCAGGTAGACGATCTCCTCCCGAGGACCTGGACACACACAGGACACTGACCTCTGACCTCACACTGAGAGAGGGCGTGTCTGAGACAACAGCGATCAATCACACTGCCTAATGTAGGTCACATGACACTACCGGGGGTCTGATGTTGATTTAACAGCTAACGTGCTAAACAAACTACAAACTCTGGATGATGCAGCAATGTGATTTGATTGGCTGATGAGTTCAACACATTGTCCAATTAAAGGACACACAGCCTTAAAACTGTGATTTCACAACAGAGCAGTCACCAAGCCCCGCCCACCACCTGGACCCACCATGATCCAACACCTGCAGGATTTATTCTGAAATCTGGTCCCTGGTTCAGAGAGCAGGTTTAGAGTTTCCTCTAACTCTGAAAACTCAGAGTTAGAGGAAACTCTGGGTTTTCAGTTTCACAAAGCCGGTTCAGTTTGACTCTGAGTCAGTTACCATGGCAACATACTCCATGACTCCTCAGTAGCTACTGACAAAAAGGTAAATGGGGAACAGACCTTAACTATTCAGCAATTAAATGAACCTAATGGAAATATTACAAGAATGAAGTAATGGATAATGGATTGATCAATAAGTCCACAATTTCATTATGATCATCTCAGATAAAACACAGCTGCAAGTCAGAATTAAACTGTGATTATGACACACACACACACACACACACACTAGACACAACATGTCAGACGAGCTTATCACACACACTTATTACCTGGTTTTAAATCTTCAACACCTCAGACCCAGAACCAGGAGTCGGTCCTGGACCATCATCCAACCAGAATAGGACTAACACTCAGTGTGTGTGTGTGTGTGTGTGTGTGTGTGTGTGTGAGAGACCTCGGAGGTCAGAGGTCGGGGTCTCACCCTTCATGGCATCCAGTGGGCTGCGGTATCCTGGTCCACATCCTGAGCAACTCGCTGAAAAAACACAGCAACAGGTCAGAGACATCGGGTCGTGTGTGTGTGTGTGTGTGTGTGTGTAGGGGTCCGCTCAGTCCTGGGGGTGAAGAGTCCTGCACGATGAAGCTCAAGCTCCTCAAGTGTCCTCACCTGAGCTCTGCTTTACAGGTGTGATTAATGATTCAATTATCAGTGACACTCAGAGGAGGAGGGCGGGGTCACCTGAGATACAACAGCACAGCAGGTGAACAACACAACACACACACCCCAATAAACACACACACTGTGTCCTGTGCATGTTTGGATCTATTGGTTATTCCTAATCAGGGACCTGCACTACGAAGCAGGATTTGAGCTTAACGAGGTAACTTCAGGGTTAACTCTGAGTTTTCTGTACTGCAGTGGTTCACGTCTTACCGGGATACATCTCCATGGTAACTGATGCTGAACGGCTGACCTGGTCCGGAGCAGGTTATGTTCCAGACTGAGATCGCCAGGGAGAAAACTAGGGCTGCAAAGTGGTGGAAAATTTCCAAAGTATTTTTTCCAAAATTTTCTAGAAATCTTCCGAAATTTCATGGAAATTTTGTGACCCTACTCCTGACCAATCAATTCTCTTGGAAAATGACATCACCGTTGTCAGGGGTGTGAATATTATCAGATATCAGATTGGACAGGACGTGGGGATAGAGTCAGAGTTACATAACACACAATCACACAGCCAGTGTTTCCTGTGAAAACCTGAGTTCAGGTTCAGTTAATCCTGAATCAGTTCAAATCCAAAGAACTCACTTCCTGTCTGACTCCTGACCTGTGACCTGTGACCTGCAGAACAAAAAACACTGAGAATCTGAGAGAACGTGTGAATTTATAACTTTAAGAAAAAATACTGTTTTACGTATCTTTGTTTATTACAAAACAACCAACGACACCAATGACATCACATGGTAACAACTCTACAGCTTGTTCTGTCCTGACACGTCTGGGTTAACTGCCACTCAATGTGTGAGTGTGTGAGTGTGTGTGTGTGTATGTTGCCGTGACCTACTTAATGTGTAACTGTGGTAGATCATTAACTCATTGAGTGCTGCGTTGTTTTCCGAAGCTTTAGCCCTGAGTGCCAGCGATCTAGACCATTGTTGACGATTTTTGTAGAGCTACAGCGTTTTCTATATTATAGCTATGGACACATACTACGGCTCATTTGAAAGGTGAAACTTTATGCTTTCAGTGGGGACAAGCCGTTTATTTCAGTTGTCCCGAAATGTGCACGGCTAATGCACGCGCCACTGATTCGACAACCATGCAGCAAACAATGCGGCAACCATCAAAAGCCGAGTTATGATAAAACATTCAGATCGTGAGTTTTCCATCGTCATCTGTTTCAGTTCGATTCATCATAGAGTTCCCAAATTCACACATAGGGCGTGTTCAGAGCGTCTGTTTTCATAATTAAAAAAAAAAAAAACAAAAACGTAAAATTACATTTTTGGCACTCAACGAGTTAATGAAGGACTCAATAAAACTTTTTAGGCAGTCAGTCTTGGCTCGTGCTCTGGCCCCCGCCTCCTCAGTCCAGAGTGGGTACACTCTTGACTTAAGACTCAAGACAGCCATCTGTGTGATGTCATTGCGACATCATCAGTGCATCTTTCTGTCAAAATACAAGAAAACCCTGACCCACGGGACGACTCAGCCAATCAGGTGATAAAATCCTAAACACAACGGAGAGCTCCCATTGGCTGCAGGGGCACAATGACTAACACACACAGCGAGAGACAGAGAGAGTGTGAGCTGGGGTGAGTTTGAGCAACTGCAGCTTCAGTCTGGACAGAAAACAGGTCAAAGGTCAAAGTCCATGAGAAAAACAGCAGGTTTGAACAGCAGTGATCTACAGGCTGCTGGGAGAGTGAGTGACTGACAGGTGGTCAGAGTGATTGACAGGTGGTTAGTGATGGTAATAGTGAAGTGAACTCACCCATGTCTGTGTCGTCCTACTCCTCTCAGCCGATCTGGACTCAGACTCAGCCCAAATCCTGAGGGAGACCAGGGGGGCGGAGCTTCATAGAGTCACACCGGCCAATCACAGAGAAGATGAGGGGCCCACACTACCAGTTACAGTTAACCCTGTAATTTCCAGAGAGTTTGACTGGGGAGGGGGCAGAGAGCGAGAGGGGGGGGGAGAGAGAGAGGGAGAGAAAAGGAGAGAGGAGAGAGCGAGAGGGGGAGGGAGAGAGAGAGGGAGAGAGAGAGGGAGAGAAAAGGAGAGAGGGAGAGAGAGAGAGGAGGGAGAGAGAGAGAGAGGAGGGAGAGAGAAGGAGAGAGGGAGAGAGAGAGGGAGAGAGAGAGGAGAGAGAGAGAGAGAGGAGGGAGAGAGGAGGGGGGTATTAAACGGGCCAATCCACTCACCATCCACCACCCAAAAATTGGGTGTACGTCAAATCTCCCGCAAGGATCGGTGTTTATCAATCTGAACGTGAACGCAGGGGTCTGACACCAGGTGTGACACCAGGTGTGACGCCAGGTGTGACGCCAGGTCTGACGCCAGGTGTGACGCCAGGTGTGACGCCAGGTCTGACGCCAGGTGTGACGCCAGGTGTGACACCAGGTGTGACGCCAGGTCTGACACCAGGTGTGACGCCAGGTCTGACACCAGGTCTGACGCCAGGTGTGACGCCAGGTCTGGCACCAGGTCTGACACCAGGTGTGACGCCAGGTCTGAGCAGGGGAACGCACTTTGAACCAGCGTAGAAGAAGCAGAGCGAGTGCAGCTGTGTGTGACAGACAGATCACAGAACCACACTAATGGAGTTTACAGCCACAAGTTCATCAAGTCCGTGGTGAAAACTTAACTCCACTTTTATTTTGAGCAGCTGAGGTGAACTCAAAGCCACGATAGACAGACAGATACAGTGATGGATCAGATGCTCATTGATCAGCTGTGTAAACAGAAACAGTCCTGACCGACCTGTTATTGTTAGAGGAGTGGAGCGGAGTTTTTGACCACGGGACCTGTCAGCAGGAGATCAGGGATCGGCCGGTGTTGCCCAACCTCCATCAGCCGAACCATGTCGTCGGTGCTGACGGTTCTAAAGTCCTGTTCACGGCAGAAATGAGTATTTCCCAAACACTGATGTTCAGCAAAGACCATTTCATGAGATGGCTGTGTTTCCTCACGTGAGACTGACTGTTCACATGTGTGTGTCTGAAGCCTCCATCCACCACTGATGACACTTTTATCAATCACCAAAACTATCACTGCATTAATGTCCAGATAATTAATGCCTCTCCCTGTTCAATGTGGTAATGCCAGTAATGTCCCTCTTGGCCGTCTCCCATGTCTCCATGTCGTAAAGTGGGCGAGGCCTCTGAAGCAGGAAGCTATCAGGGCGTGACATTTAAAGTGCAGCCGTGTTCAGCCCATCTGCCCCCTGAAGACTCAGGCCCTGAACCCTCACTGACGTAACTGACGCCAGCTGTAAGTGACTGAGTGTGAGAGTGTGTGAGGCTCCAGATGCTATGAACAGGAAGGGAACAGCACTTACCCCCTTTCACGTTACCTCGGATTGGAATCGGGCCTTACACAGAAATTGGCAACGTACACACTTTTCGTAAATCACGTGACACCTGGCCTACGCTCATACTTACACCACCATCTACACCAGATCCTATGCAATTTTGATAAAGGAGGGCCAGTACATGCTTGTCCTGTCTCAGGTCCAACACTCCTTCACTTCACTGTTCACTGCTGTTTGAACTGATCTGTTCTTTCCTTGAGAGAAGAAGGAGAAGAAGAGATGGGGGAGGACAATGAGTGAATGTGACTGTAGTGTGAACTGTGAAGTGAAGACGTCTTGGACATAAGACAGGACGAGGACGTCTGGACTGGCGCTGATGGAGAATCAATGTTGTGGTGAAATTGTGCTTTTACTGTGGAAAACCAGCTTTTCAAAGTAAAACACTGCCTCACCCAAACACAGCAGAGCTCTGCTACTCAGTCGTTTTATTTGTGAGGATCAGACAATAGAAACCAAGCATCTTCATCTTCATCACTAGGTGCTGCTCACTAACAGGTCATTATCATATCTACTTTGTCACCCCCCCACACATTTGGTCCGGGTTCTGTAGACCTGGTTGTGTAGACCTGGTCTGTACCAGGGCTTTGAGTTTATAGTCTTATCAGACTGACATCCTCAGCTGGACAAGTTGCTGCATGTTAGTTCACCTTAACCCGACCCCCGACCCCCCGAGACGGATCAGGGCCCAGTGAAGTCCAACAATAAAACCAAAAGTCTCTTATCAGAGTTTCAGGTGTCTCTGATGTTTTACAGTGTCCATAATGTCTCTTCAGCTTTGGTCCTCCTCTACATCCTCCTCTCCACCTTCTGTCCTGCTCTTTATCTTCCACTCGTCCCCGACCTCCTCCCCGATCACAATCCTTGTCTCTCGTCTCTCTTTGTTCATCTCCTTATTGTCCTCTTCTGTCTCTTTTCCTTCCTCCTCACTGTCCTCCTCAGTTTTCTTAACTTCATCTGTCTTGTCCTTCTCCATGTCCTCCAGCCCGCACTCGTCTCTCTCCTTTCGGTCTTCTTTCTCCTCTTTCTCTGTCTCCTCTTTGTCCTCCAGTGTTGCTTCTTTTATCTCCACTTCTTTCCCTTCTTGTTTGATCTTGGTGTCCTCTCCATCTTCCAGCTCCAGCACATCAGGAAGATCGGCCTCAGCACCCAGTAAGGTCTCTGTTAGGGTTTTGAGGAGGTCCAGCTGGACCTCCTCTGGTTTCTGATTTGTCTCCTCATCTTCCTCCTCCTTCAGGAGAAGACCCGTCAGCCTAAATGACTTCTTCCAAACTTGGGGAGTTTGTTTAGGTGTGTCAGGGCCTCCACCACCCAGTCGACCAGCAGCTGGGCCACATTTGCTTGAAGCCTTTGTGGAGACGCCTCCTCCAGCAGTGTTGAGTTTCCAGCAATGAACTTGGCCCAGCGCAACAGCAGGAAGCGCTGGAGGACCGGCTTTACACAGACCTCCAGAGGCTGAAGGCAGAAAGAGCAACCAGCAGGGATCACCGCTGGGAGGGTGCCTGCCCCGCTGATGGAGGTCAGGAACTGATCTCCCATGTGCTCTCTGTGTCGGTCTGAGACCAGCATCGACTTACCGGGCTGACTCAGATTTGACATGTGCTGCAGCCAGACCTTGTTGGTCCAGAGGTCCAAGGCCTCTTCCACCAGAAGACTCTCTGGGCCGGCCTCCAGCACGATGAACTCTGGCAGAGCCTTCTCAGCCAGCTGCCTATTGGCTAGCACCATAGACGGCAGCATGGTCCCATCAGCCAGTGCCGTCAGGTACACAGTGACCAGAGGTAAAGACCCCGTGAGTTCAAGGGCCTCTGAGCGCCGAGACTTGTCCTGGACTAACCTCAAATCCACAAAGAGACACAGCTCGTCCATCGTGGCCACACTGCGTTCTGACAGTTTATGGTCCTGGATGATCCTCTGGGTAAACTCCCTGAAGGACTTGACTTTGGCCTCCAGGGAGGCTGGCAACGTGCGGGTCAGCGTGGCCGCCCTGCCAATCGTCCTGACGCCCAACCGGTGCTGCACCAAGAAACTCACCGCCCAGTCGTAGGAAATCCTGAATGAGTCACTGAAGCCTCCCTTCTTCTTCAGCGTGGAGGCTTTGTGAAAGAGGTTGCTCTCTGTGATGGGAAGTTGCTGCTCACGCATGGACAGCACCCAGGCCACCATGCGGTCCTCACCATGGACCTGGTGTTCCTGCTCTGTTTGCTTCAAACGCTTCCTGGCCTCCTTCATCCACGCCCAGATGAGATGTGTCTCTGTTGAAAAGACCCGTGAAGCTTGACGGAGTCCGTCACACAGAGCGAACATGGTAATCCTCAGCTGGCGGGCAGTGAGGAAATCATTGCGCTCCTTCATGGCAGACAAGATGGCTGCCGGTTGGGTGTAGCTGTTCATTTTTGGCGGCAGAGACACCGGATGTTTGATGTCTTTGAAAACATCCTCCTTAGTATCCTCACTTCCCTCATCCACATCGTCCAGATCATCCACTGGTTCATCGTCAGAGAAGTCCAAGTCCTCCACGGGCGCCATCGCCTCGTCCATGTTTTCCTCCACCTCGTTCACCTCAATCGTTCCACTGCAGCACAAAGAACCAGAGGATCAATACAGTTGATCATCCAACAGACGTCACTCAGATTTGACATCAGAACCTTCAACACTTAAGTCTCAAACAAAGATGTGATTAATATCAGCAATTCACACCATTTACAGAAAGTGTTTCTAGAGAGCCTCCTGTGGTTGGAGAAGTTTACCTCATTCTGTCCTTCAGAAATCCAACCTTCGTCGATCCTGTTAAAAAAATCAAACACAAACATTTATACCTGAACGAGTGATAGTTATTTCTGCTTTATATTAACATCCAATGTCAGGTTTTTTCAGCTACTAACTTGAGACCATGTCAGGAAGCATGCACCTTATTTTGAAACTCTGGAGGTGATCAATGCTTCTGATTAATCAATGCTCCTGTTTCTGTCTACACAAGAGCACAACCTCATACAATCTGACCCAGAACACAGACATCATTTCTCTTTTTGTAGTCAGAGTAAATTAGGATTAGTGAACTCACACACTCTCTCTGGTCTTTCAGAAAACCCAAACATTTTCACTGTTTTTGGGAAACTCTGGGTTTAAGATCAGATCATTACTCACTCTTCATTCTCTGCCAATAAAAATCCAACACAGCCGTCTCGTTGGGACTGGAGGATAATTTTAGGAATGTGGACCATGGCCAGTCAGAATGGAGGAGGTGAGTTTGATAAGATCTGAGACGGTGAACTGAAATTCTCCTTTGGGCTACAAATTAACGTGCTGAGTTCATTGTGAATGAAAACCTGCTGTGTCTCATGTTTCACTTGTTTTCTTCTCTTGAAGGCCAAAACGTACATAAAACAGTGTGTTTTAAAGAATCACAGCATTGATCTTAATGTACCCTGTGACTGTAGCATCTGTCGCAATGACTGCTGCACTGATTGTTTGTATACAAACTTAAATAACATATTTATGAAACCTGAAAACTCTTCCTGTCTTCAGCTGTAGAAACTCTGACAGTGACAAACCAAGCTCATGGTGATACAGCTGAGCAGCTTCCTCTGACAGTAAATATGGATGGGTGTGATGGGGTAAGGGGGGGTCTCGCTGTGGGATGGTGTTTTGTTTATTACATAAAGCACTTTGTGTTGTGTTTAATTGTATGAAAAATGCCATAGAAATAAATTCAGATTGACTGATTGAACTCTGACCTCTGCTGAGTGGCGACAGGCCGTGGAACTCCCAAAAGCAGCCGGGCTGTTTGCACAGGTTGGCCTTACAGATGATGCAGCCATACACACTCTCATGACGGATGCTCTTCATGTTGCAGTTCTTGCATCTCTTGGAGATGGAGCTGATCTTCACCATCCTGTGCCTCTGTTTGACTGGTTCCTCAGCTGCCTCTGCCCTCATCCCACGGGAGCTGGCGATCTCCATGGTCTCAAAGTATTTCTGGGCACACTTGGCGAGCTGGTTGCCCAGACGCTTGCGGAAGTTGACCTGAGTAAAAAGTCCATCTTGCACCCAAGCAGGTGGGTTTTCTTTGCGACTTTCCCGCAGCACGATGAAGGCGTTGACGATGCTCAGGTTAACCAGAAACCAGAAGAGGTTGCGCCAGTGTCGGTCCTGAGGGACTCCTCCAAGTGGGTTACAGGCCAGCAGCTGCTTGCAGATGTCCACACCTCGCATGTTCTCCTGCAGGAGACGGAACGCCATGGGCCGGTCAATGGGGTCCAAGCCACCCACTTTGGTCTGAGACCTCCTCCAAACAGTGTCTGGTTCACTTGGTGCCGCGTTGGTCGACAGGCAGCCCATCTCCTTGGCGTCCCTCCAGCGGGTAGCCAGCAATGGACCAAACTGCCTCTGGAGGAAGTCGCCAGGCTTCTCCAGCCGACCCTCGCCCCACAACTCTCTGGGCAGGATGGGGCTCTGTGGGGGAAAAGAGCTGGAGGCGTAGATGCCCTGGTCCAGAAGCTTCTGCATGAGCGGGACAGAGGTGAGCGAGCTGGCCAGGTAGAGCTGGTGGTGTTTGTCTTCCAGACCCTTCATCAGCTCTGGAACTACAGTGAAGCCAGGCTCCTGGCCGACCTGCTCCCCCACTTGGATGAAGAAGCGGTGGCAGTAGCCTGACTTGGAGTCGCAGAGCAGCCACACCTGTGGCTGAGTCTTTGGCTTCCCTTTAGCGTGGCAGCCCTCCTCCTCCAGGCTGGGCAGCAGTGCCCTGTCAATGGTTAAGCAGCAGTTTGGCTGATAAGCACTCCACATGGCTCCACCCACGATGTCCAGCATCTGCCTGAAGATGTCCAGTGGGTCGCTTGGGTTGCTGGTGCCACGGTACTCGTCTGTGGTGAGGCTGCCCATGCGGATGTTGGCAGCAATCTGCTTGAAGCGCTTGAAGCTCATGGCTCGGTAGAAGGTGTAGCTGTTGTCGTAGTGACTCCAGGACCAGTAGTGAGACGGGTCAGGCAGGTTCTGAATCCCCATCAGAATGACAAGGCCGATGAAACCTTTGACTTCGTGAGTGGTCACAGGGACCCAGTCTGGGTGGGAGGAGCCCAGGAACTGGCAGGTCTTGGCGTGGGCATTGGTCTCATTGGTGATCAGCTCCACCAGTGCCACGGGGAACAGCAGGTTGAAGAAGTCGATGGCGTCGCTGTTCTTGGACAGGGAGTGATGAGGCCCACTGCTCTGCATGAATGGGACAATGGTGGACTGGGTGCCCTCTACTGGCACCTTCCAGCACCCTGCCGACCTCCAGGACGGATCAGGAAGGTCCTTGTTTTGACCTGGTTCCTTCTCCTCTGATGAATGCTGCTCATCATCCTGGTAGAACTGGACATCAGGTTCAATGTAGGCTGAAAAGAAGCAGGACAATGACTCGTTAACAGCTGGAAAAAGCTGAATTAATGATCAACTAATGATGTCACTCAGTGGGTGGGGCCTTGTAACAACAACATCAGCAGCCTGGGGTTATTCCATCAAAGTAGCTAAGAACATCCAGACTAAAGTGTAATCTTGAAGCTTGTATTAGTGAGAACTCCGAACCAAACCCCGACCCCTTCCATCAAGTGAGACCAGCTGGCTCCACTTGATGCTAATTCAAGCCTCACCTGTAAGCCTCACCTCATACAAGCCCACACCAGTCGAGTGCCGAAAGCAAAGGAAGTTAATCTTCACCTTCATCCTGCTCCAGACCAGACTGCCCGGCAGCATCAGTCACCATGGTTACAAGGCTGGCATCCCTGTTAACCACTTTGATGGAACGTAAGTCGGAGCTTAGCTCGAAGTATCGGGCTTAGCCAGAACCATGGTTTCCATGGTTACTGAGGTGGAGCTTATCTTAGCCACGATGATGGAATTGAACTCTCACTAAAATAAGAGAGACGAGGACGTTCAAGCCAGACTTTGAGCTAAGAGAGCTTGATGGAATAACCCCCCCTGGTTACGAGTCCTGAATGTAAACAAACAGGAGATCTGAAGTCAGGTGACCTGTGTGTGACATCACAGAGGGGTGGAGCCAAACTGAGCTCCTGGTAAAACCACTAAACTCATATTCAACATTTTAAAGGGGACATAATTTGTAAATGTGACTTTTTGAAGGTTCTTTAACATGTTTGCCTTCCAGCTCCCAAAATGTGAGAACTGACAGAATTTGCTCCCTGGGTTGAAATCATGTGGTTTCACGAGCTGTTCCCTCAGTTGTCTGACAATGATGTCATTAGTTTTAGAATGTGCATAATACAACCCGTAACTGCGAGTACCTGGTACCGGTAGAAGGGTGGGGCGGGGCAAGCAGTGGTTCATTGCATTCCCTTTGCATTTAAAGGGACAGGCACCGAAACCAGCCGTTCTGAACAGGGCTGTTTTGAGCAGATGAGCTGTGATGTTTGATCCTTGGAGTATTTTGACCAAAACACGTCACAGACAAGTCTTTAAGACGCCTGGGAACTACAATAATTTAATTTGAGAAAAAGGGGCAGCATATGTCTCGTTTAAAGACTGAACCGTCTGAAGGTCGCTACCTATGTAGCTAACTCATGAGTCTAATGTAACCAGGAAGTGCATGTGGGTCTGAGGCATCGTGGTAGAGACAAAGTTAAGACGAGTGTGTGAGATGGTTCAGAGCCTCAGACTTGATGATCTGAGTGTGAATGTTGTGCTGAGCCTCGAAGTTATGTTGATGTATAAACACACTGTTCCCTCTGCTGCTGACACGTCCTCCTGTTTCCGTGGCGCCGTCTCTTTTATTTACTTTGGCCTCTGAAAGCAAGCTGGACGCCGTCCAAGCAACAGGAGGAAATGGCTCAAAGGCAACACAAGGTCACGACTTGGTCAACGCAGAACAATTCATCATCTTCATCATCTTCATCATCAGCAACAGCTGTTTTATTCATCAGCTGCACTGAGGAGCAGCTGCATGTGAGTGATTCATCTCTTCTCTTAAATCCTCTCCATCCAATGAAACTAAACTGCTGTAACTATGGCGACAGAAACATCACAAATAAAACTCCATGCGGATGTCACAAATGTTCGTCCACAGCTGAATCACTTCACTGTTGGGACACCACAGGTCTGAACACACGTCACGATCGACTCCACCTCACAATTATTTTCCTTATCAATCAATCAGCTGATCAGTTTCAATACAGTGTTGTATCTGTAGGAGGTCTGATCCAGTCTGGACAAACACAAACCTCAGTCACTTCAGGATCTGAACTCTCTGCAACCTCTCTGCAAGACTCCTGGACCTGGCTCTGTCAGATCCGGTTCTGTTGGACATGGACCTGGTTCTGTGGGACATGGACCTGGTTCTGTTGGACCTGGTTCTGTGGGACATGTACCTGGTTCTGTTGGACCTGGTTCTGTGGGACATGTACCTGGCTCTGTCAGATCCGGTTCTGTTGGACATGGACCTGGTTCTGTTGGACATGGACCTGGTTCTGTGGGACATGGACCTGGTTCTGTTGGACCTGGTTCTGTGGGACATGTACC
Organism: Caranx melampygus; assembly: GCA_019059645.1. Classification (NCBI taxonomy): domain Eukaryota; kingdom Metazoa; phylum Chordata; class Actinopteri; order Carangiformes; family Carangidae; genus Caranx; species Caranx melampygus. The sequence continues at coordinate 36,816 of JAFELL010001573.1, read as the reverse complement.
TGGTTCTGTCAGATCTGGTTCTGTGGGACATGGACCTGGTTCTGTTGGACATGTACCTGGTTCTGTCAGATCTGGTTCTGTGGGACATGGACCTGGTTCTGTTGGACATGGACCTGGTTTTTCTTGTGGTCAGTAAGGGGGGGCCACTCAGGTTAGCTACATGTTAACAGGTACATACTAACAGTCCTCTGGACTCAGGTCTGAGGACTGTGTGGAGACACGACGAAGATCAGAGACGTCCTCCTCCTGCCTGACTACAACCATGTAACCTAGCAACAGAGGCTCTCCTCCAGCGAGTGGGAGGAGCTTGTAAATGTGACACAGGTGAAGCAGTATTGTGTAGAGGTGAGTCTATGAAAACCAGAACCAGGACCTGCAGGTGCTGGACTGCTGCTGCTGACAGGATGTGGACAGGTGAACTGAGGACTCTACAGGTGTCTCTGTCAGATGATGTCATTACAGTGAGTGACACACTAGAAGCTGAACACTGAAATGTGTGTGTGTAGGTGTCTTACTCCTGGTGTGACAGGTGGCGCTGTAGTGCTCCGGGTTGTTCAGCAGGTGAGCAGCCATCTGATCAGCTGACTGAGGCCTGAAGTCACACTGAGAGCACTGCAGCAGGAACACACTGAGGAACACACACACACACACACACACACATTATTACACTGAGGAACACACACACATCATTACACTGAGGAACACACACACACACACATCATTACACTGAGGAACACACACACACACACACACATCATTACACTGAGGAACACACACACACACACATCATTACACTGAGGAACACACACACACACACACACACATCATTACACTGAGGAACACACACACACACACACACATCATTACACTGAGGACACACACACACATCATTACACTGAGGAACACACACACACACACACACACACACATCATTACACTGAGGAACACACACACACACACACATCATTACACTGAGGAACACACACACACACACACATCATTACACTGAGGAACACACACACACACACACACATCATTACACTGAGGAACACACACACACACACACACATCATTACACTGAGGAACACACACACACACACACATCATTACACTGAGGAACACACACACCACACACACACATCATTACACTGAGGAACACACACACACACACACATCATTACACTGAGGAACACACACACACACACACACACATCATTACACTGAGGAACACACACACACACACACATCATTACACTGAGGAACACACACACACATCATTACACTGAGGAACACACACACACACACACACACACACATCATTACACTGAGGAACACACACACACACACATCATTACACTGAGGAACACACACACACACACACATCATTACACTGAGGAACACACACACACACACATCATTACACTGAGGAACACACACACACACACACACACACATCATTACACTGAGGACACACACACACACACACACACACACACACACATCATTACACTGAGGAACACACACACACACACACATCATTACACTGAGGAACACACACACACACACACATCATTACACTGAGGAACACACACACACACATCATTACACTGAGGAACACACACACACACACACACACACACGTCTCACCTGACCAATCAGTGATCAATGACTCACCAAGGAGGAGGACGTCTGTGCAGAGGAACAACTTTGTCTTTGGAGCGTGGAACATGGTGACTGTAACCAAGACAACAACCCATCAGTGATCAATCACAGTGATCAGTCAGCGTATGACTGCAGTTCTCTCAGCAGAGCTCTAAATCCACACCTGCCCCCCCCCCCCCCCCCCCAGTGGAAACTTTGATCGGCTGATCGGCACGTTGGCTGGTGAGAACCCTGACTGTCAGTATTACTGCAGTACAGTAAGTACTACTGCAGTACTCTGAGTACTCACTGGATCATGTGGGCAGCGTAGGCCCTGGAGCAGCAGCTGCTGTAGGGGCAGAGCAGGCAGCGGACGTGGGTGGGGTAGTGGGCGGAAAAGTTGGAGGCGTCGGTCCCACACTCCAGACACAGGAAGTGATCTCTGCCTGACGACGACCTGCGGGGGAGGGGCGGAGACATGTCTGATCATGTGACCTTGTCTTCTAGTCGCATGTCGTTGTGGCAACCAGCTGTACTCACCTGCTGACCTGGACTCGGCGGGTGAAAGGCCTCTTGGTGGGAGAGCGGGGGGGTTTTAGGAGGGGGGGGGTCTTCTTCTGTGGTTCCGTCTTTATGACAATTGGCTGGACGAGTGAGGAGGGGGTCTGGAGGAACCGCCCACCCGCCGATGTCATCGGAGACCTGTGCTTTCCATAGGTCCTGATGGTCACCTGGAGACACAGAGGTCAGAGTTCAGACCAGGCAGAGATCAGAAGCACAGACAGAGAGGGGTCAGGAGCTGACCTTTGACCCCGGAGGCAGCCCCTCCAGCTGAGCAGGTCGACGGAAGCTGCGGTGGTTTTCCAACTTGTGCTGCATCTTGTCTTTGAGGAAAATGAACTGAAGACGACACCTGTTACAGTGGAAGGCCTGGTTGATCTGAGAGAGAGGACAACAAAGTCTTACACCTGTGTTAGCATGATTACCTGGGGTGGGTGTGGTCAGGAGGTGTGGCTGTGGTTACCTGGTGTGTGAGCAGGTGCTGCTGGTAGCTGGTGGGGTGTCTGGTCACCTTCAGACAGAAGACACAGAGCAGGAAGCGCGAGTCTCTGTGGAAACTGGCAAAGTGCTGCAGGACGTCTGAGTAGAAGGACGAGCGATAGGAACACACCTGTAGATCACACCTGAGTTAACGCACCTGTAGATCACACCTGAGTTAACGCACCTGTAGATCACACCTGAGTTAATGCACCTGAGTTAACACACCTGTAGATCACACCTGAGTTAACACACCTGTAGATCACACCTGAGTTAATGCACCTGAGTTAATGCACCTGAGTTAATGCACCTGAGTTAATGCACCTGTAGATCACACCTGAGTTAATGCACCTGAGTTAATGCACCTGTACATCACACCTGAGTTAATGCACCTGAGTTAATGCACCTGTACATCACACCTGAGTTAATGCACCTGAGTTAATGCATCTGTACATCACACCTGAGTTAACACACCTGTAGATCACACCTGAGCCAGGAGGACTAACGCTGGGGAAGGTCCAGGCTCGGAGGTCAGACTCACCTGGCACACATACGGCATCTCTCCTGGTTTGTGGTTGGACTTCATGTGGTTCAGGAAGGCCGGCTCGTTGTCAAACGCCCACTCACATATACGACACATACCTGAGACACAGACACAGGTAAATTTCACACCGGTCCACTGTCCCCCCCCCCGCTCCAGGTACCAGCACATTCAGGACGGGTGGTCAGGACAGGTGTTTGCTGTAAGGTGTGGTTCTTACTGGAGGAGGGGGAGGAGCCGTGCACCTTCTCCTGGTGGGTGTGCAGCTGAGCCGGAGACGAGAACTGCCGGTAACAGAACCTGCAGCACTTCCTGTCTTCAGCAGCTCCTCCTCCAATCAGGTCCGAGTGCTGCAGCATGTGCTGCATGAACCTGTGCATACACACACACACACACACACACACACACACACACACACCAGAGATGGGGACTTGAGTTGCACTTTAGTTGCAACCACAGTGATTGAAACACGACTTGAGTCTCAACGAGACTCTCCGGTAAATCAGCAGAAGGCAGTTGGTCGACATCACGTTTTGGCTTCGGCTCGCTTGGAACCCGGGCCGAGGCGTTACCAAAACCGTACCAGGCACCAGGAGCAGACACGTGCCGAGCCGTGCGAGTGGAAAAGGGCCATCATGCACCATGGCGAGCGCGTCTGAGGGCGCCGTTGTGCTGTTGGCTCTCACTGTGGTCGTTTTTTCATATTGCATCAGTGTTGTTGTTGGATGAAGGAGGGAAGATAAAAGAGTGCAGCTCTGTCTTCCTGACGTATGACTCATTCACACCATCTCTGACACACATGGCGTTCAGGTGCGCTCAGGTGCTCACAGGTCTCACCTCAGGTTGTTCTCGGCCAGGTGAGAGCAGATCTGGCAGGTGAAGGTGGAGATCTGGATGCCCAGGGGGTGGGGCATCCGCAGCTTCAGGTCGCCCTCGAACGTCCCATAGTAGAACTCCTCCACACTCATCACCACCCTGGGCGGGTCGGGGGCCGCCGCCACCGCACTGGCTGTTGTGACAACAGAGGGGGTGGGGCCAGGAGCTATGGACCAGGCGATACAGAGACTGTTGATTGATCTATCTGGTATCCGGTGATCCAGTATTGATCACTGTATTGATGGTTGACTTACTCAGGCTACTGCTCAGTGTGGTGACTCTAGTGACCCCATTGGCTGATCCGGAGGGGAGGGCAGGAGAACCTGCCAGCTTCAGGGAGCTGGCCCCGCCCACCTGTGTCATCTGGAGGTTCACTGGGAAAAACAGGTCAATCAATGAATAAATACATGATCATCTGCCCCCGCCCCCACCCTCAACCATGTGATGGTGCACTGACCAGGTCCTGGTGTGCTGGTCCGGATGGTCAGCGTGGCCGGCAGCTGCATGGCGGTGAAGGCGGAACCAGGCTGGGCGGGGCCTCCTGAGGGATCCGGGCCGGGTCTGGTCCTGACCGCCTGGCCCTGAGGGAGGACAGGGGACACGCCCACACTGGGCCGGACCAACTGACCCAACGAGGCTGCAGGGACAGGAAACATCGGCTGGGATCAATAATCAGATCAGAGCTTATTGATTAGTGTCTGACGCAGGGGGCGGGTCTTACACTGGATCAGGGTCAGCGGTTGGACCGTCTGACCCGGCTGCAGGTTCAGGACCAGGGGGGCACCGCGATTCACCACCGTCTGCACCGGGAAACCCTGGAAACACCCACACATGACTGACATCACAGTGACATCACAGGCTGGCACCACGCCATGAGGTAGAGAGTGTGTTTGTTTTGTGTACCTGGGTGGTGAGGAGGATAGGTTGGGCATTTCCTGTCCCAGGGGCTGCTGGGAGGAGGAACGTCCCACCTGCCGTCTGGGTCAGGATGAGGGGCGGGGCCTGAGTCATCAGGGGCGGGGCTGAGACCGTGGGTGTAGAGGGGGCAGGGAAGCGGAGGGCAGAGGGGGGGTGGGGGTGATGGATGTAGGAGGAGGAGGAAGCACCACTGAAGAGGAGACAACGTGAAGAGGGGAAGCTGAGGAAGAGGAAAACAGGGGATCAGGTTGTCATGACAACACAGAACTGACAGGACTGATTAACTAATTCCTGACGCCCAGGGAGGGGCGATACCTCTTCCTCTCCCTGCGTCCCTGCACACACAACCTCTCTGCTCCGCCTCCCTCACTCTGACCCATGAAGTTTGTTTATCTGTGATCCATGTAAACGCAGTTGAAGCTAGCAGCCGCGCTACAGGCTGTGGCTAACAACGGCCGGGTCAGGGCTTCACACCCGCGGGTCGGACCGGGTTTTCATTTTCAGGTCGGCAGCAAAGACGGGAGCAGCTCCTGCGTGGAGATCGTCGCTCCCACTTCGCTCCTGACCGGTGGAAAAGCAAACTGGTTCTTTGGAGGCACGAGAGTGGATCCAGTTAAACACCAGCACCAGGCTCTTTGAGGGGAAACAGAGGTGGAGTCTTTGCTCAGTGACCAGGCCAGCTGTTGGTCTGAGCTGTGTGACGTTCGGCGGCTCAAACGTATAACTGACTGTTTTTAAAGAATCTAACCTGCTGTGATGCTGCGTCGCAGAGAAAACATCAACCTTCAGCTAATTAACACTGAGACATGGCCTTGAGTCCAGATCACCCAGTCCTACTGATGCCTCATCAAGTATCTGTGGGACACACACGCACCTGTTGGAGCAGGTGTGATGGCGGGGGGAGTCCTAGGGGGCGGAGTCTCAGAGGCAGGAAGAGGAGATGGTGAATCTTCCACTGGAGAGAGACACACATTATTATTTATAACCGTGTGTGTGTGTGTGTGTGTGTGTGAGTGTGTGTGTCTCACCTGGCTCACTGTAGTCATCAAAGTCCATCTCATCTTCCTCCACACTGTCGTCCACCTGTTGCCATGGCTCCAGCTCCTCCTCCTCACACTCCATGAAGAGCTCTGTATCCATGTTGCTATGGAGATGGCACAATGAGCTTCATTACATCAGACGTGACATAAAATCATTGTGAACGTGTTCAAATCATGAAATTTTTAATTAATCAGTCGTCTTATGATCAATTAATAAACTGAGTGAACCTGATCAATAACTGAAGTACAATTCATTCACACACACACACACACACTCAGTCTGACATCGCTGTAGATCAGTATCTGTCACATCAGAAACATCTGAAAACATCTGGAGCTCAGTCACATCATTCAACTGAACTAAACGTCTATGGTCACGTGGTTCACACAGGTGATGTCACTGCTTCTGTTATGTTCACTGTTGGCAATAAAGTTTCATGAAGTCATGCGCTGAAGGAGGGGGGTGGGGGTAACATGGTATGCAGCAGTCTCACACTCACACAGGTGAGTAGTTCCGGGCTGCGGCCGCAGGGGGCGCTGGTGCGGCCCCCCCTCCCACCCACCCCCACCTTTAACCCCTCTCAGTCCCGTCGCAACAACATTCCCACCGGGCGGAACAGACGTTACAAACACCGAGACCAGCTGGACCGGGTCACTGAACCCCTGGACCCGGACGGGACTGGGTCCCGTTCAGCCTGCAACGTGCACTCCGGGCACCGAGGTGCGTTTGTTTTACTCGTGTCTGCACCGCCCCTCCAGCAGTAGCGAGCTGTACACACACATCAAGCGCTTCCTACACCTTCCTGCCCGGCGCGCGGGACGCGTCTGCGGGTTGGCACAGGTCGGACCGGGTCGGACCGGGTCGGAGCGGGCCGCTCTTACCTGCTCCTCGAACCGCAGAGCGGGGCGGCAGAGCACAGACGGGTTAGCTCTGTTCTTCTCCAGGCGCGCTCCGGTTCGACGAGACGAGAGGGCGGGACTTCCGGTGGATGTTCGTGTCAGAGTCGTGGATTGGGCCGCTCCGACCTTACGTCACTTCCTCGCCGTCTCTGATTGGCAGATGTGCCTCCTCCCGTGGAGCTGAAGTGCAGGGTGCTGCGGGTTCAGGCTGGAGGCGGCGAACCGCGCCGCAGCGGCTCCGGTGACCCGGTGCGACGGCGGCGGCGCGGGAAGAGACGGTGATGGACACAAGCACGGGTCACTACGGAGGCCGAGAGGCGCCAACACAGCGCGCCACTCTGAGGGCAGAACGCCATTTTGTTTTTGTTGTTTTGTGGCGGGGCGGGGCTACAGAGTGTGACGTCACAGGCAGATAAACAAGAGATGAGCACGTGACTCCTGTTTGTTTTATAATTTTCATTGTAAAGAAAGTTTGAAACAAAAACAACAATCAAATGAAACGGTGACATTGTTGTGTCTGTTTCCATGGTGACACGTCAGTAGGTAATAAGCATAAATACTAACATGAACATGAACAACAGAGTGCCCCCCCCCCCCCCGTACAGTGATACTCCCTGTATGGCTGATCTCAGAGCAGCTTTGTGCTCATAATCTGCTCTCTAATCTGTTAATCTGCCCCTCCCCTCCCTTCCATTCCCCCTCCCTGTCCTCTCCTCAGTCTGTTCAGACCTGCAGGGATGAGAGCACCGGGTCCAGGAGGGTTCCTGGTTCTGCCATGGCCCGGGGGCTCTGGGTCCGACCCAGAAGCAGAGCCGGTAGAGGAGGGCCGTGGGGGGCTGCTGCTGAGGTGCGGAGCTCTGCTGGGACTCTCTCTGATCTGTAAGTGTTGACCTTTAACCTCCTGCGTGCACCTTCATCATGTTACTGCTGCTCCTCCTCCTCACCCAGTGACCACTGAAGATTAAAATCCGGAGCTGGTCTGGGATCAGAGTCTGAATCTGGTCTGGGATCAGAGTCCTGCTCTGGTCGGGGGTCAGTGTCCAGAGCTGGTCTGGGTTGTAACTCAGTATAATGTAATAACATGTGAAGCTGGCTCCACCTGAGCTAAAGCCTGAACCAGAACCAGAACTTGAACAGATCCTGGTTTTCTCATGCTTCCCACACTGCTTCCTGTTGACTGGGCTCAGTCTCTGCCCCCTGGGTTTGATTGGTTGTTTGATTCTTGGTCAATTGAAACTTTAGGAACTCAGTGAAAAACTCTCTGCAGCTCAGAGGTCAAAGGTCAAAGTGGTGAAAAAAGTTCTCACTGAAGAAACTGTCACTGATCATCTCCATGGCAACACTGTCCAGCAGGAAGTAGGACAGACCAGAGGTCAGCTGCTGCTGGAGACAGATTCACTTTACACCACACTTCCTGTATTTGAGTCACATGTTTCCCAACCAACCAATCAGAGACAAGGAGGATTCAGGAAGTGGCTGTAACTGTTGGTAAACAAGTAAACAGCAATGTAAACACTCTGAGTGTCAAGAGCAATGAAGAGCTGCATGATGGGAAACATACAAAACTTACTTTAAGGTGTGTGTGTGTGTGTGTGTGTGTGTGTGTGTGTGTGTGTCCAGGTGTGGCGTTGTTGAGGAAGTGGATTGCAGGTGGAATGTGTCGTTGTTCGGTTCGTCTGGACGGGAAAACGGTTCTGATCACAGGAGCGAACACCGGCATTGGGAAAGAGACGAGCAGAGAGCTGGCACGCAGAGGTCTCACACACACACACACACACACACACACACACAGGTCAGAGGTCACTGAAGCTGATTACAGGATTACAGCTGACTGAGAGATGAATCAAATGCACCCTCCTCCTCCTGGAGGGCTCCTCTCAGGTGTGTTTGGTTGTCCTCCTGAGCAGGGGCCCGGGTGGTAATGGCGTGCAGGGACCTGACACGGGCAGAGCGGGCGGCGGAGGAGATCAGGAGGACGACAGGAAATGGTAACGTGGTGATCAGACACCTGGACCTGGCCTCACTCTACTCTGTCAGACAGTTCGCCAAAGACTTCCTGGACAGTGAGGACAGACTGGACATCCTCATCAACAACGCAGGTGTCTCACCTGTTTGTGTCTCACATGTCTGTGACTCGCCTGTCTGTGTTTCACTGGTCTCTGTCTACACTTCTCTCTTACCACCTGTCTCCAGGTGTGATGATGTGTCCAAAATGGCTGACAGAGGACGGTTTTGAGACTCAGCTCGCTGTCAATCACCTGGGTCACTTCCTGTTGACCAATCTGCTGCTGCCAAAGCTGAAGAGCTCCACCCCCAGCCGAGTGGTAAACGTGTCGTCGATTGCCCACAAGGGAGGTACGCCCCCTGACCTGTGACCTGTGACCTCTGACCTCTGACCTGTGAGTTGACTGTACCTGTGTTCTCAGGGCGGATCCACCTGGACGACCTGTTCTTCAGCCAGAGAACCTACAGTCCTCTGGAGAGCTACCGTCAGAGCAAACTGGCCAACGTGCTGTTCTCCAGGGAACTCGCCCGCCGCCTCTCAGGTGGGTTAGCCCCGCCCACCTGACCCTCTGCCATCATGATGATGCTCCTGACCAGGGTTATTATAATATCATAGTTAACAAAAACTACAAGAACTACTACAAAGACTTAAAAAAAACTAAATAAAAACTACAATGAACATTATTAAACTAAAACTAAACTGAACTGCAGATGAAATCAGTTTAGTTTTAGTTGTTTGTTTCGGTTTCTCCCTCAGTTACTGTCCAGTTCAGTCAGAGTTAACCGGCTGCTTCCAGAGGGTGGCAGCAGAGTGGATATCAGCTGCTGCAGCTGCTGCATGCGTCAGCTGAAGAAGATACTTCACTTCACAGGCTTTTATTTGAAGAAGAAGATGCTCAGGCCTCCCTCCTAACACCTGGAAACTAAAACTGAGACTAAAACTAAACTAAAACTGAGACAAAAACTAAACTAAAACTAGACTAAAACTGCTGAATCGCTTGTTTAGCAAACTAAAAATAACTGAAATAAAAAAGGAAACTGAAAAACTAAATAAAATTAAAAACTGATGAGAATTTCAAAACTATAATAACCTTGCTCCTGATGCTGACCCTCACCTGTCCCCATCCCTCAGGTTCCGGTGTGTCGTCATTCTGTCTCCACCCAGGTGTGATCCGGACGGAGCTGGGCCGACACGTCCATGGCTGGTTTCCCCTGCTGGGGGCGCTGCTGAGCCTCCCATCTCTGCTGCTCATGAAGACGCCACGTCAGGGCTGCCAGACCTCCATCTACTGTGCCGTCACACCTGGGCTGGAGGGGCGCTCGGGATGCTACTTCAGGTAGGCTGGGGGGCGGAGCCTGGAGCAAACCTGGATGTAATCATCATCATCGTCACTTTGTTGTTGTTCGCTCTCAGTGACTGTGCAGAGAAGGAGGTGGCGCCGGAGGGACGGGATGACGAGGTTGCCAGGAAGCTGTGGGAGGAGAGCGCCAGATTGGTCGGGCTGAAAGACACGTGTTGACCTCTGACCTCTGACCCCATTGTCTGAGAGCGAAACAGGAAGCGGAGGATCCTCACACCCAAGAGAAGACAACAGAAAGCTTCAGGAGAGTGATAGACCGCTGGCAAGAGGAGGCAGCAGAGTTCAGGGTCAATAACAATATCATTATTATCAATAAACAGTAATCAATATAGAATCTTCACATGAGTGAATGTTAAACGTTAGTGAAGTGAAACTGTGTGTGAAGGAACATTCACCAGACCACTGCTGAAATGAGACTGTTTTCTGAGCAATCTTGCCTGGTTGAATAAAGGTTGATGATGATGATGGTTGTCAGTACAATAGAAACTCGCTGTGACCTTTGATCTGTGTGCAGGATGGAATGAGTGTGCTTTTATTTTGAAGGTACAACTCTGTCAAAATAAAGTTCAAACAGTTTCCTCTGGTGGTTGTTAGGACCAGGACAAGGACATAAACTGACTCGATGATGTGACAACGAGACAATCACACATACCCCTTTTCCACAAGCAGGTTCCAATACTGGTTCGGAGCCGGTTCCTGACTCAGCACCGGTTCTTTGCTTTTCCTCCGCCACCAGCTCCTGGTTCTCAAAACTGGTTCCAAGCGAGCACTATCTCCTTGCTGGTCAAGAGCTAAGAACCAGTTCCTCCAGGGCTGGGGGTGGGGTTACCTGACCAACAGGACCAGCACGAAGACATACGGAGACATTTGATACCGTATTAAGTTTGTTTCTCTACTATGTAATTGATGTAGGCACAGTTGAAGCTAAGTAGCAGAGCTACAGGCTGTGGCTAATGTTCATATAAAAACATATCGCTGTCACAACACAGCTGCCGGTCGCAGCGATACAACAAATACGGTTTCCTATTTTCTGTTTTTCTACCACCACAGCAGCCGTCCAACCCTGCTCTACGGGCCTTGCTGTGACGACCTCAGCAGGCGCTGAGCCTGACCCAGACCCAAGTTTGGAACCGGAACGTTCCCATCCTGTGGCCCCTCCCTCTAGTGGTCAGTCCAGTTCCTCTCAGCCGGCTTTGCGTGGAACTGGCCGTTGGACCGCCAGTCAACATCCCAATGTTCATGGGCTTCCCCAGCCTGTTGGCATCAGGGGGCCATACCGGAACCGGGTCCCGGTACCGATCCCGGGTATGGTTCCGGTACCGGTACCGGCCGCGGTTCGGGTTACGGTACCGATCCCGGTTCTGGTTCCGGTACCAGTCCCGGTACCGATCGCGGTTCGGGTTCCGGTTCTGGTGCCAGTTCGGGTAACGGTTCTGGTTCCGGTACCGGAACCCGAACTCGGTACCCGAACCGATACCGGGCCCAGAATCGATTCCGGGACACGAACCGGTACCGGAACCCGAACCGGTACCGGGACCAGAACCCGAACCGGTACCGGGACCAGAACCGGGATCGGTACCGGGACCGAACTCGAACCCGAACCGGGACCGGGACCAGAACCGGAACCAGAACCAGAACCAGAACCGAAACCGTTACCGGGACCAGAACCGGGACCGGGACTAAAACCGGGACCAGAAGCAGTTCTGTTGTGATGCTTCCAACTACAGCTTCTGTATTTGCACATTGCTATGAACTGTGGGTCATTTTATGAAGCAGAGTCAGTGTTGATGCTGACTGAAGGTGAGGGGACATAAACTGACTTGATGATGTCACAATGTGACACTCACACACTTCACATGAAGGAACCCAACTCGCATACAGTCTTTGGTCTGTGAGAGACCGGACTGGAACTCTGCCATTAACATGACGGACCAGGCCGGGGACACAGCAAAGAGAAGGACAAGGCCAGGGACACAAGGGCCTAACTCCCTTCTGCCTCTCAGGCCCTGAACCCTGACTGACAGATGCTGAGACAGGAATGGGGCAGGATCACACAGAAACACACACCACTGATAAAAAACATCAGTGTGCGTGTGTGTGTGAGGGCAACGGGTTACATGGGCTGTCAGAGGTCAGAGGTCACGCTGCTTTGAGTGAACGCACACACAGCAGACAGGTGTGCGTGTGTGTCAGCTGTTGTACAGTCAGCACAGTCACCATGGAGATCTCACGGCAGCTGTTACACACTCAGGACGACATCACACATGTTTAAACTTGTAGCTGAATGAGTCCCAGATCAATCAATAAATCAATTCAACCACAGGAAATCCCAATAACTGATCAATTAACTTATTGTTGATGTCACATGTGTCACTGATCAATCCAGAAGGAACTGGCAGACTGATCTGATCATTAATCAATATATTTGTACTGTCTGAATTAATGAGCTGAGTGTGTGTGTGTGTGTGTGTGTGACATTCAGAAACAGTGCTGAACAGTGTAGTTGTTGTTGTTGTGTAGTTGTGTAGTTAGTCTTGTGTGTGTGTGTGTGTGTGTGACATTCAGAAACAGTGCTGAACAGTGTAGTTGTTGTTGTGTAGTTGTGTAGTTAGTCTTGTGTGTGTGTGTAATCCTCAGATCAGTCTCTGTGTGTTTGTGTCTCTGACCCAGTTCCAGTCAATCTGACTCCAAACATCTGCTCAACCAGATTACACTGATCACTGCCCCCCCCCCACACACACACACATCCCCCCTGTGTAAACCTGACCGAACCCCCACACGCCTGGGTTCACCTGGGTGCAGCTTCTGTGACATTCGACAGGTACCGTGGGGTGGTGGTACTGGTGGTGGTGGGGGGGTCGTACCTGAGTCCAGTCGGTCGGGGGCGCTGTGTCGCTGCCGAGGAGCCGCTGAGCAGCGGGGATTCCACAGAAGAGGGGGGTGGGGGGGTGGGAGGAGTAACCGGACACCGACTCTCTCTGCGGCTCCTGGCCGGTCAGAGCGCACTGGAGCCCGGCGGCAGCAGTACGGAGCAGCGGAGCAGCGGAGCAACGAGCGAGTGACCGAGCAGCAGCAGTTAAAAGCGGCGGAGGGGGGTCCGGGTCCCGTCCGACTTTACCGCCTCTTGTTCCCCCGCTGCTGCCGCGCGCTCACAGAAATAACGAAGTTACTGTGGAAGTGGGAGAAGAAGCGACACCGGACGGGGGGTGGGGGGGTGGGGGGTCCGCCGGCAGCCTGACAGCCGCCAGCATGAAGAAGAACCACTCCGGGAAACGGGTGAGTGTTACCGGACCCGGCGCCGGCCACCGGCGGCTCGTGACCGCAGGTTTACTGACGTTAAACCGAAGCTCGAGGAACAAAAGCCTCAATCATCGGTTCTCAGGCTTTTATTGTGAAGGAAACAACGGCCGCGAGCTGGCTTGGGACACACTTCCGTTTTTCAGAATAAGAGCGTTCTTGATTATTCAAACGGTTAAAAGTGAAGAAAGATGAAATTATGGAGAAAGATGATTGACGGGAGGGTGGCGGGAATCTGACCGAGTGTCTGACCACCTGAGAGAGAGAGGGAGAGAGGATCAGGTGTCAGTCCGGTAACGGAGAGAAGAGGAACTCACGTTACAGCCGTTAAACGGACTCACGACACAGAGTTAAATACCTGAGGTGAAACCGTTTGAACCTGATCATCAGTTCATCAGTGACGAAGAGACCGATTCCAGTCAAAACACATAATGATGTTCATCAAAGTGAAGCTGATGTTGGACAAACTGTCAATAATCAATCAAACTAAAGCTCAGTCTGAAAACAACCTGATGATGTCAGTCATTCAGATCTGATCAATAACTGATGTGTGGTCATGTAGCTGAGGGCAGAGGTGGAGCTGAGTGTAGCTGTTGTGTAGTTGTAGATGAATCTACATCACAAAAGACCCAAAACATCACACACACACACACACACACACACACACACTGACCCTGAGGCATCTTCACTCTCAGTGTCAATAAAGTTTGTTGATCAGAATCTGAACTGTGATAAAACATCAGAGGATTGTTATTAATAACTGTATTGATTCTGAGGAGTGGGCGGGGCTTAAGGCACCCGTCCATGACCCGTCCTGACTCTGTTTCCTGTTTCCTGTCCAGGGAGCTCAGGACTCGGTGCCACAGAACCTGCAGCCGGAGAAGGTGGGCTGGATCAGGAAGTTCTGTGGGAGAGGGATCTTCAGGGAGATCTGGAAGAACCGCTTTGTGGTTCTGAAAGGAGATCAGCTGTTCATCTGTGAGAAGGAGGTGAGTGAGGTGGTGGGGTTAACAGGTGAGTCACACCTGACACCTTGGACTGTTATTAACAGAACCTGGTTCTACTGGTTCTACTCTCCCTGCTCCTTGGTTCACAGACAGAACCTTCAAGTCTCCTTGTTGATGTTCTGATGGTTCTGATGGTTCTGAGTTCTGGCTGGACACAGACAGCTTCTCCTCCACTTTCTACAGGCGACGTTCTGCAGAGTCATGTTTCAGAGAGAAAGACAGAGAGAGAGAGAGAGGTCGGGTTTCAGTGATGTAACAGAACCCGGATCGTCCTCACAGAACCTTTGTCTCACTCTGAGACAGAACCTGAAGAAACCAGAGACCATCACATCGCACTGGTTCTGTTCTGGTTCTGGTCCTGACGCTGAGTTGGATTTGTGTGAAGCTTCTGCCGTCACCAGCTTCAGTTCCTGTCCGACCACATTTTGTCCGTGTGGAAACATCGCTGTCACTGTTTGCATGATGTCACTACGAAGTTACTTTCATAGAAAAGAACATGATCTACATTGTTGGTAACTTAAAGTCTGCAGCGTCAGGACTTCAGTCCGTTTATAACAAACCAAAACCAAACACGGAGCACTTTCAGTAGAACATGAACTCTCTGTGGCTGTAGCAGTGTGTGCCCGTGATGACGACACACTTCCTGTCTGAAGATGATGTCATCAGAATCACAGTTCATCAACAAAACACTGATGAGCCACAGACTTTCAGTCACGTTGGCTCCGTGTTTTGGCCCGGTGGATTGTGGGTAAAAACCCTGTACCTGCTAGTCCAGGTCCAGATGCTCCCCAACGGTTAGGAATCTGTGGGCAGAGTCAGTGAGGCCCCTCCCCCACTTGTCAAGGTCCTGGTGATGGACGGAGCAACTGCAGCCAATCAGAGACATCAGAGAACACAGTTAATGGCTGTTAAAGCCGTGTGTGTGTGTGTGTGTGTGTGTGTGTGTTTAAGCCTCAGTAATCCTCAGTGTCACACATGATGATATGTATATACATCTTCCTCTGTGTGTGTGTGTGTTACCATGGAGACAGCCCTGCAGCCCATAATGAGCTTTTCGGGTCACATGATGATCACGCTGATGTTGAGAGGTCAGAGGTCACAGACTTGTTATGTAAACGTCTCCTCTGACACTGAGCTGAATATTGACTACTGATCATCTGTCTGATGATGCAGGCAGAGCGAAATCTGTGGGGTGGAGGGGGTGGGGGTGGGGGTGGGGTGGGCTGAGGCAGTGACTGACCTAACTGTGCGGGTGCGGTGGGCGTGGCCTCTCTCCCAGGAAGTCTCAGTTTAGGGCTGGTGAATAATGGATGTTGTTTCCATGGTGATTAATGTGCTGAGGTTTACCTGTGTGTGTGTGTGTGTGTGTGTGTGTGTGTGTGTGTCCTCACTGTGTGGATTAACAAAGATTTAGAATTTGAATTTACAAACTATGGTGGCCCAGATGGCTCAACACAAACAAATTCACAAACACATGAACAACAACCAAATACACAAAGATACAAAACACAAGTGTTTCCAGGGGACAAGACAAGGTGACGGACCAGGTCGGTTTGCATGTGTGTTCTCAGTGTGTGTGTGTGTGTGTGTGTGTGTGTGTGTGGAGGTACCTCCAGCTTGTCAGAAGAACAACACTTTGCTGAACATAAAGAATGGAAACACAGGGAAACTGTTCGCCTCTCTGTGTCACTCACTGACATCTCTCCTGTAACAACAAGTGATCAGTTTCCTTGACCTCTGACCTGTGTTTGGTGCAGGTGAAGGAGCTGGGCCGGGCTGACGAGGTTCTGGACCTGACAGACTACGAACACTGTGAGGAGATCCGCAAGAACAAGAGTCGCAGCAAGAAGAACCACAGCAAGTTCAGACTGCAGCGCTGCAGCTCGCCTGGCAATGCGGTACACCTGTCTGTCTGCTCACCTGTCACCTGTCTGTCTGCTCACCTGTCACCTGGTTGTGTGCCATCCTGCAGTTGCTGCTCAGAACAAAATGAATTTGACAAATTGAACTGATTGAACAAAATAAAATGAAGTAACAACACATGATGTAAACAAACCAGTGTTAGCAAGCTAGCAACAAGCTAATACATGCTAACAGCAAAGAGACCGTCATGGTTAGCTACACAGTAACTATGGTAACATGGTAATAAGAATAAAAACCAGCAAGAGTGGCAACATCCACAGTGATAATGATAAAGACAAGGGATGAGCTAACGGCTAGCAGCTAAAGGATGCTAACAACAACTATTCAGTCAAGTCAAGTTAGAGGCTAAAGTGTGAGCTAACGGTTCAACTCAGGGGCTCACTAGTGTGTGTGTGTGTGTGTGTGTAGGTTCCCAATCTGGTCTTCCTGGCTGTCAGTCCAGAGGAGAAGGAGTCCTGGATCCACGTCCTGAACGCTGCTATAACCAGAGCCAAGAACCGGATCCTGGACGAGGTACAGATATAAACCCTTCATCTTCATCTTCGTCTTCATCTTCGTCTTCATCTTCGTCGTCTCTGTGAGGAGCAGAGTCTGTCTGTCTTGGACTTCCTGTTTGTCACTGTGGACCAGCTTCCTGTTGTGCTCATGCTGTGTGCGCGACTTCCTGTTTATCTCAGTCAGTCACAACAGTTGCTCACAAGCTTTGCCTTTTCCACCCATCAATACTCTGATCAATAATTTGATCGATCGGTGTTCCAGCCTCTGATGAACCTGAGCCACTCACATGTCATATTGACATTTTGCTGTTTCCATGACGATAGCTTCATCAAACATAACAACACAGCACAGTCAACAGCTGAGGGGTCAGAGGTCACTGAGGGGTCAGAGGTGAATATGTGTCTCTGTGTGTCAACAGGTGACAGTGGACGACTCTCAGCTGTGTCACCTGACCCGGGATCGAGTAAAGATTCCTCACAACCGCCGGCTGCCGACTCGAGGCCACCTGCTGGCCGTGGTCAGTACACCCCTCCTCCTCGTTCCCATGACAACTGGGCCAACTGAACACCCAGTGCAGATTCATTCAGTCGAGTGTCATCGGCCCGAAAACATCACACGTGCTTCATTTACCCTACACATTAAATGAAATTAAACCTGATCAGCAATCAATTAATCAATAAACGGACTGACAAACATCCTGCAGAGTTTTTAAAATCAGTAATCATTAACGAAGTTTCTTTGATTCCAGCGTCTGAAACTAAAACGGTTTGGTTCTTGATAACTTTAGAAAGAATCTATTGATTGATTGTGATGATTAGTGTCAGCAGATAAATCACTTCATGATGACATCATTGTTAGTGATGTCACTGACTCTGCCCCGTCCCTTCAGGCCTCCGCTTCTTCCTCTGATGGGACTCTGACTCTGGACCTGATCCAGGAGGAGGACAGCTTCAGGGTTGATCTCAGTTCAGACTGTCCCAGGTCCAAGACTGACAGTGCTCTGTCCACCAGAACCGCCGAGGCTTCTGGGAAATCCCAGAGTCTTCCTCGAGAGGTGCCGGTGATTTGGGAGAAAACGGGTCAAACAGGAAAAGATCTGACAACGAGCGAGAAAAGCCGCTGCGCCTCCATGGACGAGATCCTGTCGCACTCAGAGAATAAAGCTAAGAACAAGAACACGTCACTGTCGAGCTCGCCAGCCTCATTGCTGCCCGGCGCCACCTCGCTGCCCGGCTCCACCCCCATCAGCCAGCTACAGGAGCTCATCAGCCAGAAGCTGCAGCAGACGGAGCGGCTGCTCAAAGAGGTGAGGGCAGCGGCTGACGACAAGCAGGTGAGGAGGACGGAGGCGGAGCCAGGCGAGGCTGAGAGACTCCTGAAGGAGGCGGCAGCTGCATGGACTCAGGCCCATGAGGTTCTGGAAGAGGTGAAGGAGCTGCAGGCACTGTACCGACAGCTGGACTCCTCTGCCCCCATCAGCCCCTCCAACAGCACCAAACTGAACCCAGACCGTAAGAGCCTGATGTAGGAGGTCCAGACCTGGACCACGGATTGGACCCAGTCGCCGTCTGGACCCAAACTTTGGAAGAACCACTTTAAATTATTAGGAAAGGTTTTTTAGCTGTGGAACCGGGACCAGAACCAGGACCTGGACCAGACGGCAGTCTGATGCTCAGGGAAACAAAACATGCCCAGAAACACCTGTAGCATCAGTTTAGTTGTGGCCACACCCCCTTAGGAGGCTGTGGTTAATCCCCACCCCCTCAGCCTTTAGTCATGCCCTCTGTCAGATCTTTTAGTTAAGCCACACCCCATTCAGAGCTGAAGTTAAGCCACGCCCCCCTCAGAAAGTGTTTGGTTCCTTCACTCAGGCGTCTGATTCGAGGAGGTGAGCATGTGCCAAGGTGTCGTGTTGACCCAGTCTCAACCACCGGTCTCAGGTCCAGGACCTTGGACCAGAACCGCAACCAGCAACATCTGTTACCATAGCAACCACGGCTCACCTTCACCTGTAGCTATAGACACTGGCGTCAAAAAAGAAAAAGAGGTCAGTGAGATGTGGTTGAAAGCTCTGGAAAACACTGAACAGTGAAGGCATCATCGGGTTTTCAGCAGTTTCCATGGAGATGGTTTCTTTGCTCAGCCTGTGACACCCGTTATCGATGAAACCAGCACACTGTTCAGAAGCTATGAACTGACCAGTCCAGGTCTGAACAGTAGGTACAGTCTGTTGCTAGGCAACAACATCCAGCAGCACTGAGGCTTGTGATGTCAGCAGAGGTCAGAGGTCATGTTCAGGTACAGAGACAGACCTGGACAGGTACGAGGTTTAAGACCTGCAGACTCCAGGTCCGGGTCTTTATGAATGTGAAAGTGCTCTGATGAACGACATCACAGGCGATCGATGATTATTGATCAGCTCTGACTGATGAACTGTTTGTTACAATCAGGAGACTTTTATTTTTTAAACCAGACTTTTGTTCTGGGATTAAGATGACAGCAATAAAAAGACACACACACATGCGCTCTCTCTCTCTCTCTCTCTCACACACACACACACACACACACACACACACACACAGTCTGTATCGACTACTTCAGGTCCAGGTGACAGGCGCCAACTGTTCCCTCTGTTTCCAGTCTGTGTGCTGTGCTGTGCTGTGCTGTGCTGTGCTAAACTACAATGTGGAACAGTCTTCCTGTTTCTGTGGTACTGAGCTGCTGGAGCCTTAAACCAGAGTGCATTCTGGGAGCTGTAGTCCAGTGATCACTTCATGTGCTAAAATAAAATACCTGCAAAGTGAGCCTGGAGCTTTAATGAGACTGTGAGTGTGTGTGTTGCTAGGCAACCATGTATCAGTTCAGACAGAAACCAGTCATTTGACACACCTGTAGCACCTGGGCCCAGTTTCAGAAAGCAGGCTTAACAAACTCTGAGTTAAACCTGAACTCCGGTTTGACTAAACCTGAACTGTCAACCTCCGGACAGGTGAGTCCAGGGGCCCCGGACAGGTGAGTCCAGGGGCCCCGGACAGGTGAGTCCAGGGGCCTGTGCTACGAAGCAGGTTCAACAGAGCCAGAGTGTCTTCGCTGCACAGTGAACCTCAGACCTGCCACCTCTTTGGGAGCATCACTATTTAACGTCAGTTGCCTTAACGTTTCACTGTGCCACAGTCTGTGGCCCCCCAGGAGCAAATGGTGCCTTTCTGTCAGAGTTTAGTGAATTCTCAGCCTCCAGTGTTCATTTGGAGAAGATGCTCCTGGCAGGTGACTGTAACATCCAGGTAAATGACAGCTCTGTTAACTTCTTACACCTGACTGACGCCTTCAGTCTGTCCCAGCTCATTTAAAGGGTAAAACACGCTGGACCTTGTTTTTACCTCGGGCCTCAACATCAGTTCTACAACTGAACAGATTCCTGTCACTGATCTGGGTTTGGTCAGGCTTTACACCAGTGAAACGAACATAAACCTCTGGCATTTTAAACAGTCTCTGCCGCCTTGGTCCACTGTTTCACCTCTCATTGTTCAGCAATTCTTGATGTCATCGACCCCCCCCCCACCACCACCACTCGCAACCTCCCATCTGCAAACGCCGTCCCTTGGATGACAGAGGAGAGACGGAACCTCAGACGCAAATGCTGCAAATCTGAACATCTGTGGAAACCTACCAACCTCCAGGTGCACCACCTATACTGGAAGGAGCTGCTCACCACAGTCAGTGACTCTGTGAAGAAGGCGGGGGCCTCCCACTTTGCTCCTTTAGAAAGGTCGCTGTCAAACCTCTCCTTAAAAAACCCAACCCCAAGTTGTCGCTAACCAGCTCCCCTCCTTCCTTACACATCACGACATCCTTGATCATCTGCCAGAGCCACTCTGCAGAGACTGACCTCCTCAGAGTCTCAGTGACCTTTTAATGGCTGCAGGTGCAGGTGAATGCTCCGTTCTGGTGCTTTTACATTTGACACGTGGATCACTGCATCCTACCTGATAGACTCAGGGACTGGGCTGGTGTCTCCTGGACTGCCTTGGATTGGTTCCCTTCCTTTCTCTCTGGCTGTCGGCCCGTTTGTTTCCGACTCCACACCCCCAGCTTGTGGCCTCCCCCAAGGCTCTGTCCTCGCCCCCCTCCTCTGGGCCCTGCACTTACTGCCTTTAGGACCCTAGTAAATAGTTTGTTAATGTCATCTCTGCCTGAACGTGGACAAGACGATGTTCTCATTGCCGGTACAGATTCTGTCGTGGCCAAGGTGGGGGTGGGCTCGTTGAGCTGCGACATTCGCTTCACTCTCTGTAATCTCGAAGTTATTTTTGATGGCAACATGCAGCTAGATCACCAGACCAGGTCCCTGTCCTGCACCTGCTTCTTCCAGCTCAGAACTATCTCCAGTCTCAGACCCATAATCTCTCAATCAGAGCTCCAGCCATCTGTCCACGCTCTCACTTCCTCTGGACTTGACTGTTGCAGCTCTCTCTTCACCTGCCACCTGTATCATCTCTGGATACAGAACGCCACCGCCAGACTATCAGCCCGCTCACGGAGATCCTGCCACATCACGCCCATCCCGCGCTCCCTGCACTCGCTCCCTATAGCCTACAGATTCAATTTCAACGTCCTGGTCATCACTTTTAACGCCCTCCATGGTTCTGCCCCCTCATACATCTCCGACCTCCTCCAGCCCCACACCGCCAACCGGTCCCTCAGGTCCTCTGCCCAGGGTCTCCTGGTCATTCCCCAGACCAGGCTGCTAAAGCTGATTGACCCTGCCGAGCCGCGGCCCAGGGGCTTTCGAACACCCCCCTGACTTAGGGGCCTTTTCCACGGTACACATTTTCAAGACAAAACTAAAAACCCACCTTTTCCGTCAAGCCTTTCCAACCTCTCTTCCCTCCTTCAGTCCACCTGGCTCTTGTCTGCAGTGTCTTCTGTCTCGTTTGTATTGTGTCCTCTGTTCTGTTGTTTTATGCTCCATTTTATTACTTTTGTAAAGCACTTTGTGACCTTGTGCTGTGAAAGTAAAAATAAAGAATTATTATTATAGTTACCTGGCTTCACTTAACCTCACAACTGCGCTCATGCTACACATCCCAGACATGGACAGGTCTGAAGCAGCTGCAGCAGCAGAGCGGAGCATGTCACTGACCAGGAGCATTTACATGAAGCTGAAAGACCAAATCCAGACAGAGACACAGTGGCTGCAGCAGAGCAGAGGAAGAGCTGCAGAGAGTTCAGAAGATTAAACCAAATCACTGCTCCGTCATTATGGGATGGCTCTGAATTAAATGTGTGTGTTCCTCTGAACTGGCCTGTTGCTCACATGTATTTCTTTTCGTGTGTGTGTGTGATGCAGAGAGTTACGTGTGTGAATCCTGTTCATACACTAAAACACAGCGTGAGAGCGTCGCAGTACAGAAAACCCAGAGTTAACCCTGAAGTTACCTCGTCAAGACCAAGTCCTGCTTCCTGGTCCAGGCCGCAGCTCAGTCAGCTCGGAGTCCGGTTGACCCTGAGTTAAGCTCAGCAGGAGATGAACAGCCCTCATCAATGGAACAAAGATAACATGATTCACCATGGCAACAAGTGAAAAAACGCCCTGCCCCTCCTCCTTCCCACCGGTGGAGTTACACATGTTTATGAACGCTGACACAGAAGCAGTCGATTCTGCAGCAGCTACAAAAGAACGTGAGCTCAGTTCATCTGAGTGTTTCACCTCATCAGTACCTGTGTGTTTGAGCAGGTGACACTCAACAGCAACTGAAGATGAAATATAGAAATAAAGTTCAGTCATGATGTCGTTCAATCTGCCTTCAACGTGTGATCATCTCAGAATCAATGACTTCATTGATTCCTCAGGATCTTTTCTATAATAAACTAAATGTTCTTAAATCTTCTCAGCTGCTCCAACCTGCCACTGTTTAATATGGTCTGTTTAACACATACATGTCTTCACACACACACACACACACACACACACACACACACACACACACACACACACACAGATGTGTGTTCACTGGATCTGGTTAAGTCTGTCTCCATTATGACCTCACAGAGACTGAAAACAGTGCAGTGAGCTCTGACGTGGACGCGTGTCCATGACGTGAAAACCCTGAGTTTCCTCTAAACCTGCTCTCTGAAGCAGGGACCAGGCGGCGGGCGGCGGGGAGCGGGGCTCAAGCACCTGGCGCAGTGAGCTGATTTGTTTGTTAAATCAAAACAAATCTATTTACATGTGAAGAAGAAGAAGATCATCTTCATCACTCTCATCATCTCCGATTCACTCACTGACACCTGCTCATTCTCTCTCAACCAATCAGGTGGCAGCATCACATCCAAGTGAGCTTCAGGTTCCACTTCCTGTCTCTAAGACCACACACACACACACACACACACATCTTCACTGTCCCAGGGTCAAAGGTCATCTCATCAAACTGGTACAGAAATGAATGAAACTGGTTTAGACAAAACATTTCAATCATTCTGAGGTTTAACAACTAAAACTTAAACTTTAATTATTCATGTCACAGGTCAGAGGTCAGAGGTCAGAGGTCGATCAGCTGGGCAGCAACACCACCGTGTGGAGGAAACAGGAAGTGCAACAGGAAACACCTCAGAATCTTTAAGGTGGGCTGAGTTTCAGAAAGAGGCCCAACAAACTCCCGAGGGAGGGGCCGAGCATCACCAGGTGAGACAGGTGAGACAGGTGAGACAGGTCAGACAGGTGAGACAGGTGAGACGATTCACAGTGACAGACGGTCACAAACGGTGTGTGTGGAGTATGACAGCTGAAACCAGGTGAGACGTGTGTGACACAGAAAACAGAGTGTGTTCTCTTTGTTGTGTATCTCACCTGGTCGAGCAGGTGTCCTGCCGGCTGACGCCCCCTGTTCGATTCCATGCCTATAGATCTGTGGCTGTGATGTGTGCTGCTCACACTGTCCCACATGAAAACCTGCAGCTCTTGTCTTGTAACAGAGCTTCATATGAATCACCAGGTAGCTCACCAGGTAGAGCAGGTCCCGTTAAGCAGTTTGGTCCTCGCCGCAGTGAGTGTGAGTTCGAATCCCCCTCTGGTCCTTTGCTGCGTGTTCCTCTCACTCCTGGTTTCCTGTCTCTCTCTCCACCTGTGCTCTTGAAATAAAGGTGTGAAACTCTGAAAAGACACTTTAAACCCTCATCAAAGGGACAAAGTGAATGTAGATAATGACACCTGTTCACATTTCATTCATTTAGTCCAATTAAATTCACAGAATGTGTTCATTTCTTTTAACACGTGACATTCATCACATTTATCAACTGTTCCATATGATTCATCACATTTATCAACTGTTTCATATGATTCATCACATTTATCACACAACTGACTGTAGAAAACGATATTTACCAGATCCATCAGTTCAAGGAGACGAGGTGATGGTGACCTGACGGTGACCTGACGGTGACCTGATGGTGACCTGACGGTGACCTGACGGTGACCTGTGATTTAAAAGCCTCACTTTCATTTTATTATTGTTTAATTAGTTTAATTTGATCTTTATTGGTGCAAACGATCTTATTTTAGTTTTAACAGTTAACGTTATTTAATGAATTACATTATTTTATATCTTATCATTTCATCATCACATGACGTGTTAAAGCAGCAGCAGAACTGTCTTCTGGACATTTGTTGAACATAAAGGAAGTTAATCTTCACCTTCATCCTGCTCCAGACCAGACTGCCCGGCAGCATCAGTCACCATGGTTACAAGGCTGGCATCCCTGTTAACCACTTTGATGGAACGGAAGTCAGAGCTTAGCTCGAAGTATCGGGCTTAGCCAGAACCATGGTTTCCATGGTTACTGAGGTGGAGCTTATCTTAGCCACGATGATGGAATTGAACTCTCACTAAAATAAGAGAGACGAGGACGTTCAAGCCAGACTTTGAGCTAAGAGAGCTTGATGGAATAACCCCCCCCCCCGTGATTATCGATTATTGATTAACAGCCGAAGGAGGTTTGTACCTGGCGCAGGTTGTTTTTGTTTATGTTCAGTCGTCAGCTGATTTATCAATTAACAACAGACTCCTCCCTCTGTGTCTGACATTCACACCTGTATGAAGATGTCGTGATGATGTCACACATCAGTGATTATCAATAAGTGATAATCAATGACAACACAACAAGAAACAGATTCAGTTGTTTTATTCGAAAACACGACGACAGTGAAACGATCAGGAGGAATAAAAAAATAAAATCCACTCGACACCATGACACACACCCCGCTCATCGCTATTTACACACACACACGCGCGCACACACACACACGAGACCACAGTGACCGGGAGGAGGCGGGGCCACAGACCGACAGGTGAGGGGGCAGGGCTTAAAACTAAGGGTTCATCTTGTAACAGTCACTTTTGTACAAAAAAAATGATCCAATCAGAGAGCTGCAGAGTCTCCATAGCAACAGCTGCTGAGGCTCATGGGTAACGTAGCATTTAGAGTCAGACTTAAACATCTGGAAGGATTTCTGAGGAGGGACCTGATCAGATCCAATCAAGGATCAATAACCTGATCAAACACCTCAGTATCAGCTGAGTAGAGATCATGTGACCAGGCTGGGGATGACATCATCAGCTGAGTTGTGATGCGTGTTGTGGAGACCTGATCATGATCCTGATCCCAGACCTGGACTCTGTCGTTTCTGTCTGTCTGCAGCTCCGAGGCGACGCCGACGGGGTCAGAGGTCACCGGAGGAGGGAGGGGCGGGGTCAGGTGTAACAGTGTGTGAAGGTGGTTCGTCTATTCGTCGTCGTCGTCGTCACCTTCATCATCCGCCTCCCTCTTCCTCTTCTCACCCTGAACAGCTGCTCCGTCCTCATCTGACCAAAACACAAATGTCACATTCACCTGAGTCACCTGAACGCAGCACCAACATCAGTGTACAGGTGGTCGACACACAGGTGGGGGGGGGGGGGGGGGGGCAGAGAGAGAGAGAGAGAGAGAGAGAGAGAGACTATAAAAGACTTACCTCCATCTTCCTCCTCCTCCTCCTCATCCTCCTCTTCCTCCTCCACGTAGTCTCCATCGTCTTCCTCGTCCTGATGAAACAACCACACTGAGTGAACGGCGCCTCCTGCTGCTCAACCACTGCAACACAACACCAGCTGGGCCCTGAACACACCACACACACACACCAGCCGACAGGTGACTCACCTGGATCCCGTCCTTCATCAGGTATGACAGGCCGACCTCGTCCTCGTCCCCCTCATCGTCTTCGTCATCGTCCTCATCGTCGTCCTCGTCTCCAGGTGGTCCGGCCTCCTCGTCCTCATCTGGAACACATGTTTGTTAAAACACTCGGACCTTTATCGAGTCACGAGACCCCGCCCCTCAGGGTCCAGCTGTCGGACTCACCGTTGTCGTCTTCAGAGTCCGGGACCTCGTTGTCCTCTTGGTCGTATCCGTCCAGGTAGGTGAGCTGAGGCAGCAGCTCAAAGACGCCGTCCCTGTAGTCATCCAGAGATGTCACCTCACAGCTGTACAGGTCCAGACTCTTCAGGTTCTTCAGGTTCTGCTGCAGGACAAGAGGACAGCAGGCGGTCAGTGTGGGAACCAGGTCAGACCAGGTGCTGTCTGAGGACCAGGTCCAGGTCTAAGGATCAAGTCAGTGTGAGGACCAGGTCGAGGTCCAGCCTGAGGTCCGGTCTGAGGACCAGGTCCAGATACCTGTGTGCGGTTCTTACCAGGAACTGAAGGCTACTCAGCTCCTTGATCTTGTTCCCGCTCAGGTTCAGGTGGGTCAGGTTGGGACACTTCTCTGCCAGTGAGTCCAGACCTCCTGAGATGGTGTTGTCACTCACCTCCAGCTGCAACACAGGTGAGACCAGGAGTTAGACAGGTGGCCACGCCCCCTCGCAGCAGACGGTTGGACCACAGGGACAGACTGACCTTTCGGAGTTTGGGCAGCGACGGCAGTTTGGAGAGCGAAGTCAGACCCACGTTCACCATGCTGAGCATCTCCAGACCAGAATACTCGTCCGTCAGACCCTCAATGTCACCGTCGCTGGAGCGACAGTTGTCCACCACCAGCTCCACCACCTGACAACAGACCAGATCAGACCACAACAGACCAGATCAGACCAGATCAGACCACCACAGACTGCTGGATGATGAGTTCCCTGCCACTGGTTTGAAACGCGTCTCATAGACTTAATGTGATGAAACGTTAAAGATCTGTGACATCATCAACTTGAGACAATGAAGCTGAGGACATCTCTTTTTTGTGTTGGACGTGTTTGTACAGATGATGACAGTGATGAAGATGATGATGAGTGAGGCTCCTCCTCTTTCAACTGTTCATACTCATTAACGTTATTCGGCTCAACAGTGAGACGTTCAAAGACTGTCCACTGCAGTGGGAAATTTGACAGTTAACAGTTGATAATTCTTTGTGTTTCGGACAAAACAATTGATCAATGATCAGAAACTGATCTGCAGATGAATCAGTAATGAAACGAGCTGATCCAGGTCCAGCGCTACACGAGAAGCACGCGCAGGGAGATGATCTCCAACAAATCAAGTGTCCAATGTGAAACTACCGCGCGCGCGCGCTAAACGCGTTTACCGGGACAAAACACAGACAAGTGTCGGTCGCTGGGAGCTTCTCGGTAACCGACAAAACCTCCATTCTGGATATGAAGTTCCGTAGAAACTGATAAGATCCTCCGTTAGATTCTTTACAGTTACTTGATGTCCAGGTGAACCCGCCACGCGCCGACCGCCGTGACGCAACGTGTACGCGGAGCTGGAGAACTGGCTGTGTCCTCCCGACCAAAACACAGCGGAGTGGGCGGGAACAGCCCGGTGCACCGGCCACAACACGACCAGTGTCGGTTCAACGCAGCGGAGTTACAGAGCTGAACACGAACCGAAGTGACCCGAAACACACGAGGAACCGATCAGAGCCGATTCTGTGGTCGACACACAAAGACGTTTTAGTCCATAAGCAGGTGAACTTATAAACCCACGACTTGAGAACGGAGTCTGGCACGAGGCGCCATCAGATTAACGAGCCGCGAGGAGACGCCGTGTGACACCGGAGGTTCAAACGAAACCGCGCGGTCAATCACGACTCTGAACCGAAACTATAAAACACGCGCGACCGTGTTCTCTCTACAGCCGAGAACTAGCACCGACCTCCGGTCACGGCTCCGTTACGAGGGCTGGGCACTGGCCAAGTTAGCTCGTTAGCCCGCGTGCTAACGCCAGCAGGCTCGCGCGAGGCTCCGGGGAGTCCTCGAGAACTGAGGGCGCGAGAGGGGCTGCAGGCGGCGGGCTCCTTCAGCACGTCCGCGGGTGTTTCCTCCATGTTGGAGATGGCGCGAAGTTGTTTTCTAGGTGAAAACGTCGGACCTGAGCGGCGGAGACTCCGAGGACAAGGCAGCGTTTTCAGCATCGTCACGTCGGGTTGTCTCCGCATCCTTCACCGTGTCTACGGCAGATTAATTAATTCAAATCCGCCCTGCCGGGGCCACGCACCTCCGCGGGGTTTCGGTTCCTCAGCTCCAGACTGATCCTCTTCTTCATCTCCATGTTGACGCCCGAGAACTTAGTCAAAGGAAAAGTGGAAAAAAAAAAAAACACGACGCGTCTTCCTTCTCCTGCGGACAACAGGCGATAACTAAACCTCCATGTTCGCCTGCGCCCGACCTCCACCCAGAGACCACGCCCCTTCCGCGTTGAATATTCATAAACATCCACATTCTGGCCTCCTATTGGTGTAAAGATGAGCCACTCATCTAATCCATCCTCCTTTAGCTCATTATGCAGAATCCTTCGGTGCCATTGGACCGAAGTGCGAGGGCGTGGCTTCGCTACGACCAATGATAAGACGGACATGAAACATTTAAACTTCATTGACGCTCATTCTTTGTCCTCATTGGCGCCATGTTGTACTGATGCTTTCACGTCCGCACGGCCTTTCATTCATCAAGAAGCAGCGACGCAGCGTCTGTTACCGATCAACGAATTAACAGTTGATTGGAGAAGAAGTTACAGGTTCTGAAGGAATATAAGTATTATTCTAATATTGATCCGAGCACATTCTCAAGTTGATCAATATAAAGTTAGCGACACTCAGACAACAGGGTCAACAGAGGGTGAACGTGAAGAACAAAGGAAACAAAGAGACAGCGACTGTTTTATCATGAAAGTGTATTTTGATCAAACGGCGGATGTTATAGACCCTTTCAGTATAAAAGCTTTTGAAATGTAAAATGGTAAAAGAATTGTAAGTAGAAAAAACTGACAACAAAATAAATAGGGTTAGGAGTGAATCACAAAGTAACAGGATATGATGTCACCGCGAGTGGGTATCAATCTTTGGTGGATAATCGATCAGATGAAATAAAAAACTCGTGAAGTCGTTGTTGAGTAAACTTTCTCCTTCCTGCCAAATGAGTCTATGAATATTCATGAGATAGTAACTAGATGTTGGTATCTATGGAAACTCTTTTGCGTGACAGGAGAAACATCATTCTTTGGTTGGTTGATTGTCTGAAGCTTGGAGGTCTGTACCTGTCTGCAGTCCGTTCACACCTGTGTGTAGGAGGACTAGGTGGGCGGGGCTTATTGACTCTGACAGGGTAGATGATTCAGATTATATCACAGCTGTGGACGAATCCTCCCCAGATACACACACACGCACACACACACACAGAGCTGCTGTGGTGTGTCAGAGTGTGTGTTCCCGTGGTGGCAGTGTGTGCAGCACCTGGTCGAGCAGCTGCAGTGCTCGGTGCAGGTGAACCTCCAGCCAGCAGGGGGTGTCCTTGATGCTCTGACGAGGGTAGTCACACCCCCAACCTTTGACGAAGCTCAAACGCACAATACACAACCTGCGCAGGTCGTCCACTCCCAGACCTGCTGCCGAACACACACCTGCGACAGTGAGAACACACACACGTGATACACACACCTGTGACATACACAGATATGCAGAGAGACAGACAGGTGTGTAGACAAACAGACAGAGAGACAGACAGGTGTGTAGACAAACAGACAGAGAGACAGACAGGTGTGCAGAGAGACAGACAGGGGGTACTCACTGACAGCAGGAGCGATCCCTCCCACGCTGTTCGGCCCAGGAATCGAACCAACCACTGCGGCCGCCTGCGTCGCTGCAGCTGCCTGAGCTGCTGCTGCCTGCTGCTGCATCTGTCTGTGACACTGCCGCAGGTCAAACACCTGGACACACACACAGGTGAGACACACACACAGGTGAGACACACACCTCAGGGAAGGCCCGCCCACTCTCCTGACGTCCACCCGTGCAGTTGTCACAGAGACGATCTCACGCTCACCTTGATGTAAGCCCCGGGGTAGATCTTGTGGACTCCGTCTCCAGGTGCTCGTCCGCCTCTCGGTCCAGGTACAGACTCTGGACAAACACTGAGTGGTCGCTAAGGCAACGCATCCACACATCCCCCTCCCCCCTACACTCCAGCTGAACCCCCCGACCAATGTGGAGCCTGCGGGTAGAAAACAACACCTGTAACAGGTCAGAATGGTCTGGACTGGTCTGGACTGGTCAGGCTGGTCAGACGGGTCTGGACTGGTCACCTGGCACGGTGGCTGGCTGCGGTGCGGTGGACGTTGCTCAGCTGACCCAGACAGAAGCGGTCTCCTCCTGACGGGTCCACGTATCCATCCACCGTTACCAGGGGACAGTTGGATTGGACCTTGAACATCTCACCCACCTGGACGTCCAACTCAAAGTAG
Organism: Caranx melampygus; assembly: GCA_019059645.1. Lineage (NCBI taxonomy): Eukaryota > Metazoa > Chordata > Actinopteri > Carangiformes > Carangidae > Caranx > Caranx melampygus. Next base: position 6,011 of record JAFELL010001573.1, on the reverse strand, counting down.
GAGATGGAGCACCAGAACTCTGGACCTGACACACCAGGACACAGTCAGACAGGTAGACAGGTAGGAGGAAAGCACATGTGGACACTGATGGACAGGTGTCTCACCTGGTGGTTGGATACTGGCTGTGGGTAGGGGGCGGAGCTGTGATGCTGTGACCCTGCAGGAAGAGACAGACTCAGAGTCAGTGTGATGAGCCACCTGAGAAACACACCTGTCACCTGTCGTTTCTCATCGAGCCGTACAGAAGTGAGTGTTGGGGGCGTGGTGGTGATGATGTAATGGAGGCTGCTGGTGGCCCGCCCACTCTGTTGAGGTCCTGGAGGGCTGTAGGGGGTAGGGCTGTTACCTGACCAGGTGGCTGCAGAGACACAGGACACAGCTGGTTGCTGTAGTAACTGTAGTACAACTGCAGTACTGACATCTCTGCTATTGCAAGTACTCACCAGCTGGGGGGGGTTCTGCTGCTGAGAGGAGTGGGGGTGGGAGGGTGAGGCGGCTGGGGAGTGTGGGGGGGGTTGGGGTCAGGGGGAGAGGCCTGAGCCCCATGGTTCTGAGGAGGTGGGGCGATCTGAAGGAGACCTGGGCCCCCAACCCCCCCACAGTCCTGCCACAGGCTCCACCCCCCCACTGGTCATGGAGCTGCTGCCTACAGACAGAGGTCACAGGTCATCATTATATCGTCACTGTGAGTAGTAGTTGATTAATTACAGGACAGAGACCTGGAGGAGACAGAGGCATGCTGGGATATATGCTGACAGGGTGGGGCTGGGTGTAGGGCTCAGGGTGGGGGGGCAGGTCGATCTGCAGACAGTCCTGGATGAACTCCTCCTTGATCAGAGCCTGAGGACCTGAGGGGAAACAGCAGGTGTCAATCAACAGGTGTGTGTGCTGACTGACCTCAGCAGGTGTGGTCAGTGTTTACCTGTGGGCGGGGCCGCCACCCGCTCGTAGTGGTAGGGGTTCACACACACGCTGTCGTACTTCAGGTCGAAGGCAAACTGACAGAACTTCACGTGTTCAGCTCGTTCTTATGGAGGTCGGGCCAACGCCACAGACGGGCGTAGATCACATGAGGGAAACCCTTCCTGCCCGCCACCTGTGGGCAAGGACACAGGTGAGACAGACGGTGAGGCGACAGGTGAGACAGACAGGTAAGGCAGACAGGTGAGACAGACAGGAAGAGCTGCAGACAGGTGAGACAGACGGGTAAGCAGACAGGTGAGACAGAGGAAAGAGCCGCAGACAGGTGAGACAGACGGGAAGCCGCAGACAGGTGAGACAGACGGGAAGAGCAGCAGACAGTCTGAGAAATTTAAATAAACTCTCAGAGACCAGACTGAGTCATGGGAGTACACACTGTGTGTGTGTGGTGTGTGTGTGTGGTGTGTGGTGTGTGTGCAGGGTGAAGTAGAGTTAACCCTTCAGGCCAAACCACTACCATGACATCATGTCGGACTTGTGCTGTGTGTGTGTGTGTTTGTGTGTGTGTGTGTGTGTAATTTCCTGATCAATAAACTAGAACGAAATGATCCAGGTGACGGTGATATTCAGTAACAGACAGTAACACAGAAACAGACAGCAACAGACAGAAACAGTCAGTAACAGACAGCAACAGTCAGCAACAGTCAGTAACAGACAGTGACAGACAGCAACAGACAGTAACAGTCAGTAACAGTCAGTAACAGACAGCGACAGACAGTAACAGACAGTAACAGTCAGCAACAGTCAGCAACAGACAGTAACAGTCAGCACAGTCAGCAACAGACAGTAACAGTCAGTACCAGACAGTAACAGACAGCAACAGTCAGTAACAGACAGCAACAGACAGAAACAGACAGCAACAGACAGAAACAGTCAGTAACAGACAGCAACAGTCAGCAACAGACAGTAACAGACAGTAACAGACAGCAACAGTCAGCAACAGACAGTAACAGTCAGTAACAGTCAGTAACAACAGTGACAGACAGTAACAGACAGCAACAGTCAGCACAGACAGTAACAGTCAGCAACAGTCAGTAACAGACAGTGACAGACAGCAACAGACAGTAACATCAGTAACAGTCAGTAACAGACAGCGACAGACAGTGACAGACAGCAACAGTCAGTAACAGTCAGCACAGCAGCAACAGTCAGTAACAGACAGCAACAGTCAGTAACAGACAGCAACAGACAGTAACGTCAGTAACAGACAGTAACAGTCAGCAACAGACAGCAACAGTCAGTAACAGACAGCAACAGACATTAACAGTCAGAAACAGACAGTAACAGACAGTAACAGTCAGAAACAGACAGCAACAGACAGTAACAGTCAGCAACAGTCAGCAACAGACAGTAACAGTCAGTAACAGACAGTAACAGACAGCAACAGTCAGTAACCGACAGCAACAGACAGAAACAGACAGCAACAGACAGAAACAGTCAGTAACAGACAGCAACAGTCAGCAACAGACAGTAACAGTCAGCAACAGTCAGTAACAGACAGTAACAGACAGCAACAGTCAGCAACAGACAGTAACATCAGTAACGTCAGTGACAGACAGTGACGACAGTAACAGACAGCAACAGTCAGCAACAGACAGTAACAGACAGAAACAGTCAGTAACAGACAGCAACAGTCAGCAACAGACAGTAACAGACAGTAACAGACAGCAACAGTCATCCAACACAGTAACAGTCAGTAACAGTCAGTAACAGACAGTGACAGACAGTAACAGACAGCAACAGACAGAAACAGTCAGTACAACAGCAACAGTCAGCAACAGACAGTAACAGACAGTAACAGTCAGCAACAGACAGCAACAGTCAGTAACAGACAGCAACAGTCAGTAACAGACAGCAACAGACAGTAACAGTCAGTAACAGACAGTAACAGACAGTAACAGTCAGCAACAGACAGCAACAGTCAGTAACAGACAGCAACAGACAGTAACAGACAGTAACAGTCAGAAACAGACAGTAACAGACAGTAACAGTCAGCAACAGTCAGCAACAGACAGTAACAGTCAGTAACAGACAGTAACAGACAGTAACAGTCAGCAACAGTCAGCAACAGTCAGTAACAGACAGTGACAGACAGCAACAGACAGTAACAGTCAGTAACAGTCAGTAACAGACAGCGACAGACAGCGACAGACAGCACAGTCAGTAACAGTCAGCAACAGTCAGTAACAGTCAGCAACAGACACAAACAGTCAGTAACAGTCAGAAACAGACAGTAACCAGTAACAGACAGAAACAGACAGCAACAGTCATTAACAGACAGCAACAGACAGCAACAGTCAGTAACAGTCAGAAACAGACAGTAACAGACAGTAACAGACAGAAACAGACAGTAACAGTCAGTAACAGACAGTAACAGACAGTAACAGTCAGTAACAGTCAGTAACAGACAGTAACAGACAGCAACAGTCAGTAACAGACAGTAACAGACAGTACAGTCAGCAACAACAGCAACAGTCAGTAACAACAGCAACAGACAGTAACAGTCAGAACCAGACAGTAACAGACAGTGACAGACAGCAACAGACAGTAACAGTCAGTAACAGTCAGTAACAGTCAGCAACAGTCAGTAACAGACAGTGACAGACAGCAACAGACAGTAACAGTCAGTAACAGTCAGTAACAGACAGCGACAGACAGCGACAGACAGCAACAGTCAGTACAGACGCAACAGACAGTAACAGTCAGTAACAGACAGTAACAGTCAGTAACAGACAGAAAACAGACAGTAACAGACAGAAACAGACAGTACAGACAGAAACAGACACCTGCCCCTCACCTGTGCACACACAGCTCAGGTGTGCACAGGTGAAGAGGCTGCGACACAACACACACTGTAACTGTACATGACACTGGTCACATGATGCTGCGTCTGTGTTTGAACTGTGATTCTACATCGACTTCATGTGAACAATCAGCAGAGCCCCTTACTGCCCCCCCCCCCCCCCCCAATGGTTCTGCACCTTACTGCCCCCCCCCCCATGGTTCTGCACCTTACTGCCCCCCCCCGCTGATACTCTGCTGATCAATGAGACCGGGTGATAGAAGTCACTTGATCAATCAGAGACTGTGGTGTTTGGATCTTAATGTCTCAGGGTGTGTCTGACCAAGCTGAGTCCAGGTGAAGACAGTTGAGTCCTTCCACCTGTTAAAGACATGCTGAGACAGGATTAAAACTGAGGCAATTAGTCAATTAAGTGATTGATTATTGACTTGGAGGATGTGAATGATCCAGGTGTTTCTGAGTTGCTGATTGGACAGGAGCTCTGACATCACCTGGATGTGACCAAACATCACTGACAGATGAACTCACTCCAGATTAATCACATGTCTTGTCTTTGACACCAGCTGTTCACTGTTCCACAAACCAGCAGAACCAGCAGAACCAGTGGAACCAGACTGAAGGTTCTGAGGCTCCAGAGCCACCGTCCCTGTCTGCTCCTGTTGTTTAAATAAAGATCGGATCATTCAAAGAGTCAGAACAGACTGAAGGAGCCGTTCTCTACAGTGTACAGACGGTGGTTAGTGATCCAACGACAAAACTGAGACGTGTACACATTCCACACACACACACACACACACACACACACACATCACACACACACACACACACACAAGCACACACACACACCACACACACACACCCACACACAGTCTGGCTTAACTCTTAACCCAGCCCCTTTCCTGTGTTGCAGACACAACAAGCCAGCCACCCTTCCTCCTCCTCCTTCTTCCATCCAGGGGAGGGAAGCACCACACACACACACACACAACACACACACACACACCACACACTTGTGCTTCTATCTTTGTGAGGACTCTCCCTGACATAATGCGGTCTGTCTCAGACCAGGTCTGACTCAGACCAGGTCTGAGACAGACTCCACAGTGCTGCTCTGTGATGGTTCTGCTGGAGGTTCTACTGATCTGTTCCACCTCTCAGGTTCTTCAGAGGGACCAGGTTCTCGGCTCTTCATCAGGTTCACACGACTCTCACCTGAGTGAGGACACCTGACTCACTCCAGGAGGATCCACCTGATGTCTGTCTGAGGGGTTTAGAACCAGATGGATTCTGGTTTCTGAGTTCTCTCAGCAGGTCCATGGGACTCCTGTGGAGTTTCTCTGGGACACGGACGGCGGTTCTTCGTTTCTTTGGAGACCATGACTCCTGGTGGCAACGATGCAGTTCTGTTTCTGACAGGTTCTGGATTGGTTCGGGTTCTGGGTGGTTCAGGTTCGGATGGTTCAGGTTCTGGATGGTTCAGGTTCTAGATGGTTCGGGTTCTGGGTGGTTCAGGTTCTAGATGGTTCGGTTCTAGATGGTTCGGTTCTGGGTGGTTCAGGTTCTAGATGGTTCGGGTTCTGGGTGGTTCAGGTTCTGGATGGTTCAGGTTCTAGATGTTTCAGTTCTGGATGGTTCAGTTCTAGATGGTTCAGGTTCTGGGTGTTTCGTGTTCTGGTGGTTCAGGTTCGATGGTTCAGGTTCTAGATGGTTCAGGTTCAGGATGGTTCGGGTTCTGGGTGGTTCAGGTTCTGGATGGTTCAGGTTCTAGATGGTTCAGGTTCAGGATGGTTCGGGTTCTGGATGGTTCTGGTTCTGGATGGTTCAGGTTCTGGATGGTTCAGGTTCTGGATGGTTCAGGTTCTAGATGGGTCAGGTTCTGGGTGGTTCAGGTTCTGGATGGTTCAGGTTCTGACCCTGAGTTCTGACAGGTGAGGTGTGACAGGCCACACCCATATCACTGACCTCCTCTGTGAACAGGTGAGTGTGTAACAGTGTTCTCATACAAACACAGGACTGAACTGTGACGGTCGATCACCTGAGCTGCTTCAGGTGAAACGACCCCCTCTCAGCTCCGCCCACCCTCGCCCTGTCATGTGACCATGGTTATGGCGTCCCCTACCTGCAGCCGTCCGTCCAGCGTCCTCTGGATGGTCACGCACTTGCTGGGTGGACTCCGTTGGTGGTGACCGCGGTGATGAGCGAGTCCAGCTCGTCCTTCTTCTCCTTC
>JAFELL010001572.1:70000-74763 GCA_019059645.1 Caranx melampygus | reverse complement strand
CAGCAACAAAGTTCTGTAAGATTCAACTTTGCATCAGCCTGTGTTAATTTCATGTTACATGGCCTTGATTTCCACTGGGATCAATAAAGCTTCAGCTTATCTTATCAGTGTGATCGGGCACCTTCGCTCTGCTCTGCTGTCAGCTGCTCGCGTCGTACATGAAGGAGACTCACGGACGGAGCCGTCGGCCCGTTTATCCATTTCTTTATGAAGTCACTGGGTAATAACGTGTGGTCAAGAAAAACATCCGCTTCTTCTGCACATCGGGATGTTTAAGAAGAATCAGCATTGATCTATACAGAAATAAGTCAGCGTGAGGAGAAGGACAGAGGTCACCACACTGACCTGGAAAGTTGAATAGATGAATCCACATCCAGCTGTTCTCTGAGACTCAGGCCATCATCACACCTCCTGTAGATCCAGTTGTAGCTCAGTCTTCTGTGTCTTCAGCTGCAGGTCCTGTGGTCACGTGGTTCAGACATGGCTGGAGATCAAGTTCATACTCAGAGGAATTTGAAAGAACAGCGCGGGTGCCCTTGGGAGGAGCAGGAGTTGGCCTCGTTTCTGTGAGGGAGGAGCCGCTCTGAGAATTGACCTGTGTCTTTTATTCTCTTATTTATTTCACTTCTCAGGTGTTGCCTTCCAGCTGTGTGTCACTCTGCTGTTCAGACGTGAACAGAATCCAAAACAGCAGCAGCACTTGTTAATCCTCCTGTCTCAGGTCGGAGGTCAGTGGGAGGAGCAGCTCTCACAGATGAAGGATCCAAGCCTCACTGCCTGGACCACAGGAAAAAATAAAACGGTGTTTATGTTGATGAGGCGTTCATCACTGACGCGCCTGAATGTTTGAGACGTTTGAAGACATCGCTCACATCTGGACGGGACTTTATGAGGCCTCTCTCTCTCTCTCTCTGTCTCAATGAGAATCTGGGACGAGTTAAGAAAGACACTCGTGCGGTGTTAATGAGCCCTTCTGTCACTGAAGACGTGTCATCACGGTGTCACTGTGTGAGTGAGATCAAAGTGGAGAGGGAGCGGCAGAAAGCACAGGAGATGAGCTGAGAACAAACAGGATGATGATGAAATGATGATGGTGTGTGTGGGGTGTGTGTGTGTGGGGGGGGGGGGGGGGGGTTGTATTAAGATCAGGGGCACAAACCAACCAGAGAGGAGAGGGTTAGGGGGTTAGGGTTTGTTGTCCTGTTTTCACTTCAGTCTCAGTGACATGTCAGAGGTCAGAGGTCACTGTGGCGTCACAGTGATACAGTCACATCATATGTTTTTTACATGTCGTGGAGTAGAGCAAATGAAACTGTAGATCTGCTGCAGTATGTGACCTTCTGACACCTGGAAATAACTGAGATGATTGACTGATGATTTGATTGATTTTCAGTGGAGGTGAGTGTTGGAGCAGCAGCAGCAGCTTCTCTCAGCGTCCTGTGTGTGAAGTTCAGTCAGGGAACAGCTGGTTACAGATCTTACTGTGCTCCTGCAGGTGATGAAGACCTACCACATGTATCATACTGAAAGCATCAGCGCGAGAGCAAACTGAAGGACGCAGAGAAGCAGGAGGAGAAGCAGTTCAGTAAGTCTGGAGACCTGAATGTGAACCTGCTGCGACATGAGGACCGGCAGCCCCGCCGCAGCACCGCCAGGAAAATCGAGAAGATGAAGGAGAAGGTGAGGACGCCTCTCATGTTCACACCTACAGCTCATCTTACTAACCCTGAAGTCTTTAATCATCTGTTCAGAGTGATGAGGTCATATAATCCCAATAATAATCCCAATAATCCTCCAACTCTCCATCCTGTGCAGATGTTCACTTTGTGTTCAGGTTCTTCTTCTCCAGTTTCCTCCTGCAGATGAAAACACTGTTATCTCTCAGGTGCAGGGAATCAAAGGGCAGTGTTTCCCTCTGCTCAAATGAACACTATTTATAACTCAGCCATGACTTTGTCTCGTTACTCCACCTGCAAACAGGTTGGAGGAGGAGGAGGAGGAGGAGGAAGAGTTTGTCTGTTTGGAAATATAATGTCAGCTCTGATGTTTCTGTGGCTGAAGAAGTTTACAGTCCTGTTTATATATGTTCACCTGCTCAGGCTTCAGTGTGTTAGAGGAACATGAAAGTCAAACTGTAAATATGTGAAAATATTTTCTACATCAGATTTTAAAGGAAACGTTTTCAGATAAAACACTTGATGGTGACAATGAACTGAGAAGACTGAGGTCACTTCCTGATGAATATGATGCAACTAGAAGAGCTTAGCTTAGCTTAGCTTAGCTTATCTTAGCTTAGCTTAGCCTAGCATACAGAAAGCCAGGACTCACCTGGCTCCATCTCCTCCTGCAGCTAAAACCTGTTCCTCCTCTATGCTCCTTGATGTGTTTCAGTGTTTGTGGTGAAGAACAGAAAAAAAACAACGGCACACAAACACATTACATGTTCTGTCTAGAGTTCTTCACAGTCTGTTCCTCTTCCTGATGTGTGATTGTTCCCGTTTCACCTTCATCTCTGCGTCTCCTCTCTCCTCCAGAGACAAGCCAAGTACTCTGAGAATAAGCTGAAATGCACAAAAGCTCGGAACGACTATTTGCTGAACCTGGCAGCGACGAACGCAGTGGTGGCAAAATATTACATCCACGACGTCTCAGATATGATCGATGTGAGTATGTGTTTGTTTACACGTCAGCTGGGAGTCCTCCTGTGGGTTTAACTCTGCAGCTCCGTCTGTTCGCTGTTTGTCTCCAAGCTGCTCCGTCACCATCGGCTCCGTCACTGTTTTCACCGTTTATGTCTAATGAACAAACTGCTGCTGCTCAGTTCAGGTTGATCCTGCACAGCTACACGTGCAGATGTAAAGAGTACATGCTCTTTACATCTGCATGAAGTGCTCAAATAATAAAGTCTAAGACTCAGACTTTCAGTATTGATTTCATTCAAATGTTTCTCAATGCTGCTTTGGAGCTTCACTGTGAGACACACACGCACACACACACACACACACACACACACACACACACACCCTCTGGGGTTTGTCTTTTCATGGATCAGAGTAGAGGAAGGAGACAAAACCAGTTCAAACCGGTTTGCACAGAAAATCCACACATGATGTTTGAATATGAAGTTCAGTGTTGTGAACCAGTAGCACCAGTAACAGTCTGATTCCCAGTGTTAAGACCCAGTGGTGATGGGTCAGCTGAAGATGAGGAGATTGAGAGTGTGTGTGTGTGTGTGTGTGGGTGTGTGTGTGAGAGAGAGAACAGTAACAGCTCCCTCTTCTGTCGTTTATCTCCAGCTCTTCCTCCCTCGTCCTTCATCTTTTCCTGTCCTGATGAAGTTGAATCAGTTAATTAGCTTCTTTTATCATTTGAGTCATTTTCAAGCAGTTTTTTAATACTTAAAAAAGTCTCCACTGTGCTGCTGGAAACATAAATCTGAGGTTTTGAGTTATTGATTAAAAAAAAGAAAACAAGGAAACTGCTGGAGGATCCAAAGCAGCTCCTCTTACACATTCATATTTAAAAAAATTCAATGCTGTGGGTTTTTTTCTTGTGTCATTGATTAGTGATTATTGGAAACCATTAGTGACTTGAATGTGAATATATCGAGTGTCAACATGAATATATGAAAAGACAAGTTGATGCCACAGTAGATAATATTTATAATAATAGATCAATATTCTATAATTCCAACATTATAATGTGACGTAGTTTGTAGACGCCTGATCCTGATCCTGATTCTGATCCAGATCCTGACCTCAGTCAGTCTGTTTAAGATGATCCTGGCTCGCTCCTTTCATTGCTCCAGCTGCAGGACACTCAGACTGCAGCAGCTCTGACCCTCCTCAGCTCCAGCCTCTGGGTAATGAGGTTGCTTCATCAGACTCTGTAACTGTCCCTGGTGTCCTCCTGTAATTCTCTGAACTCTCCTTCTATTTCTGAGACCTAAACTGTGTCTGCATGTAATTTGGGATTTAGTCTATGAACTGGATCTGAACAGACTCAAGGTGCTCGGACTGACACAGATTTACACTTGAACACGTTTCCTCGTGTTAATGATCCCAGACTGGATCCTGTATTCCTGACTTTTCTTGTTTCTTTGTTCTCTGTGTTTGTGATGTTTTCTGTCCTCAGTGCTGCGACCTGGGTTACCACGCCAGCCTGGCCCGCACCTTCAGGACCTACTTATCTGCTGAGTACAACCTGGAGACGTCCCGTCACGAGGGTCTGGACATCATCGAGAACGCGGTGGACAACCTGGACTCTCGCAGTGACAAGCACAAGATCATGGATATGCATAACCAGGTGTTCTGTCCCCCGATGCGCTTTGAATACCTGCCTCACATGGGAGACGAGGTGAGACGTTCAAACAGCTCAGGTGTCAGCAGACAGGAGCTGAGTGTTATACAGATGGAACAGTTTTCTCACCACCCCCCACCCCCAGGTATGCCAGGTGAGCGCCCAGCAGCCCGTCCAGACTGAACTCCTGATGCGTTACCACCAGCTGCAGTCTCGTTTGGCCACACTGAAGATAGAGAATGAGGAGGTGAGGAGTTATGATGCTCCTGTCTGTCCAGCTGCACCCCACCCCACCCCCACCCCCCCACCGGTGGGAGGGTCACATCACTATCTGTTCTCATTGCAGCTCCTCTCCAATGACGTCTGCTCTGCAGGAGCTGACGGTACATTTAGATATTAAGACGATCACAGGATCAACGCTGGGTTTCCTTTATGTTAAATAATGAAGGCGGAGCCACAGACTG
>JAFELL010001572.1:0-65000 GCA_019059645.1 Caranx melampygus | reverse complement strand
CTACAGTCACATATGCATCAACAACAGCAGCAATGAAACAAACATGTCCCACTCTGCTGCGACCGCAGGTGAAGATCCTTTGATTGACGACCAGAATGAGCACGACATCAACTCGGTGGCCGGGGTGTTGAAGCTTTACTTCAGAGGACTGGAGAACCCTCTGTTCCCTAAAGAACGCTTTCTGGACTTCATCTCCACCATCAGTGAGTCACACACAACAGGAAACACTCAGATCAGCCACAACGTGAGTGGACGCCTGACAGAGGGAAGAGAAAACACACCTTTACTGTAGAGGAGAAAGGCATGTGGAGCCGCACATGGAAACAATCTGAGCACCAGGACTGATGGTTAACAGAGAGTCAGCAGCAGGGAAGGGGGGGGGCACATTCACCACAGAGAGAAAATTATACAATGGCAGTGTTGAAGCTTTTCTCTGTGGTCAGAGCAGCTGAAGTATTAAAGTACCTCCCGTGTTAAATGGATGTAGTACAGTAGAAACTACAACAGAAACTAAAGGACTTACCTGAGACAGGTGGGACTATGAAGTGGCATGAAATTGCAATACTCAAGTGAAGTACAAGTACCTCAGGGTTGAGGTACATCAGCACTCATAGATCTCAATATTGTTCAGTTAGCAGTGGTACAGTCCAGTGTGGGGGAATCTGAGGGGACTAAATGTGTAAATATGACAGATGCCTTGTGTGTGTTTGTGTGTTTCAGAGCTGGAGTCTGGAGCAGAGAGAGCTCATCACATCCAGCAGATTGTTGTCACTCTTCCTCGGACCATCATCATCGTCATGAGATACCTGTTCGCTTTTCTCAACCAGTGAGTTTGAGCTGATTCTCATCACTTCCTGTTAGGGTTAGGGTTTATAACCAGGATCTGATCTTACACCTGTGGACAGGTTGATCCCGCTGGTCCAGCCGTGGTCATACAGTGAATACACAGAGACTGATTTGTGTCCTGTGTGATCTGACTTCCTTCTTTCTGAGCCGAAACATTTGATACTCGATGTCAGAGGTGAAATGAGTTGCAGTCACAGGAGATCTCTGAAACCAACAGTGAAAAACAGTTCTGCTGTTCGCTGATGAATCCTTATTTTATTCTAACTCATTCAAACCGTCCTGAGTGTCTCTGTCCTCTCAGTCTCTCCCAGTACAGTGATGAGAACATGATGGATCCGTACAACCTGGCCATCTGCTTCGGCCCGACTCTGATGCCGATCCCCGACGGCCAGGATCCTGTAGCGTGTCAGGCTCATGTTAATGAGGTCATCAAGACCATCATCATCCACAATGAGGTCATCTTCCCCAGCCAGCGGGAGCTGGACGGCCCAGTCTATGAAAAGTGTATGACTGGGGGGGAGGAGTACTGGTGAGTGAAGACAGGACTGGTCCCATCTGATCAGAAAATCACCTGTTGATTACGAAAATATTGATCATGCTCTCTGTGTGTTTCTGCAGCGACAGCCCTCACAGTGAACCAGGAACTATTGACGAGGCCGACAACGGGACTGAACCACACACCAGTGACGAAGGTCAGAGCATCACAGGACTCATAAAGTACACATCAATACACCGATACATCGATACATGATATATCAATATACTGATACATTGATACACCGATACATCAATACACCAGTGATATGGTAACACCTGGTGCAGATGTTCATGGTCCCACAGGTCCACTCTGAGCTCCTGACTGACAACGCTCCCATGATTCTCTGCATGTACGCTCTGTTCCAGATTAATGAGGAAGTGTTAGCATGCTAACACACTAAGCTAAGGTGGCACACATGATAACATGTTGGTGCTGTCGTTGTTAAACAGAGCTTCATTCATTCTGATGTTTCTCTCCACGTAAACTGTGCTTCTTGTTTCTGAGGTTCGTTTGAATATGAAGAAACGTATTTGATATATTTGATCGTTAAAAGAGAAGCTCATCTGAGTCGTGAGGCCTCGGCATTTACTTTTTAATAGATCTCACGTGATAATGAGTCTGGTGTGATTTTATTGTGAAGCTGAACTGCTGAACTGAAACAGCTTCTGATGTTTGAAGCTGAAGGCAAGTTGAGTAAACAGTGTTGTCACGCAGCTTTGATCCATCTGTGTGTGTGTGTGTGTCCTCTCCCCCCTCCCCCCTGTTGGCTCTTTGTTCAGTGTTAGTCAGCAGTTCTCCTGGGACTTTCTCCTTTGTGCAGTGTTTCCCTGTTTCTCCTCTGAGCTTTGAAAACAGAACTGGGCCACGAACAAAAGCCCGAACACACTGATCCACAGAATAATCTGCGCTGTGCTGTTGGTGCAGAGTGAACACACACGTCTGTGGAGTGTGTTGGCTCAGAGGGAGGCGACGCTCTTTCCTCTGGAGAACAGAGGCTGATGAAGGTTCTGGTCTTCATGGCCTCACCATTGAACACTCTGATGATGTAAAGTAGATGCTGTAGTTCTGCCAATAATTCACTTTTCACAGAGTCAGTGGAGCTTTTACTGGTCATCAGTATGATTAATACTAAATATTAACAACCTTTTCAACGTTATTACCTCCTTTCAAAATAAATCATCTTCTTGCTGAGAGTTGGTTTGACAAGACGAGATAAGACACAGAGGATGTAGGAAATTGTAGTAACATGATTTGTGAGTTTAATGTTTTGAAGATAACGACGTTACATCTTAGATCACCAAACACATCATGGTTCTCTACAGTCCCTACAGATCATCAAATCTTCTTCCTGGTGTTTTGTTTTGTTTTTGTTCCAGAGGTTGAACAGATCGAAGCCATCGCCAAGTTCGACTATGTGGGCCGCAGCCCCAGGGAGCTGTCCTTCAAGAAGGGGGCGTCTCTGCTGCTGTACCACAGAGCATCAGAGGACTGGTGGGAGGGGCGGCATAATGGTGTTGATGGACTGATCCCACACCAGTACATCGTAGTGCAGGACCTGTGAGTAAAGCCAGTGGCCTCTGGGAACTGATGATGGTTCTGATTCTGATCCTTCTAAAGTCACCGTCACTCTCAGTGTTAAAATGTGATGATGGTGGTGATGATGATGTTGTCATCTCTGCTCTCTCAGTGATGATGCATTCTCAGACAACCTGAGTCAGAAGGCAGACAGTGAGGCGAGCAGTGGGCCGCTGCTGGACGATAAAGGTTCATCTAAGAACGACGCCCCGTCGCCATGTGAACACTCGCCTGACTACACTTTTGGAGGAGTGATGGGGAGGTGGGAGCCACTGAGGATGAACTCTTTCTGCCTCCCAGGGAGTTTCCTGTCCCACACTAACACTGTCTCTTTACACAGGGTGAGGTTACGGTCCGACGGAGCCGCTATCCCTCGTCACCGCGGCAGCGCAGACACCCACAGTCCGACACGAGGGGCCGACACACCCCCGAGGGCCGCCGCCTGTCCCAGCAGCCCCCACAAGATGTCCATCAGCAAGGGCCGCATGGAGAGTCCAGAGAAGAGGCGCCTCGGCACTTTTGGCAGCGCAGGGAGCATCAACTACCCGGACAGGAAGGCCTACCCCGAGGGCCCCCCTGAGGCCGGGGCCAGGGGCCACCCGACACAGCAGCCTCGGGGACCACAAGTCCTTGGAGACCGAGGCTCTCGCTGAGGTGAAACTCTGTCAGCAGTGTTCATGACTGTGCAGTGAGCAGCCCTGACTCTGAGCCTGAGCTTGAGCCTGAGCCTGACTCTGAGCCTGACTCTGATTCTGAGCCTGACTCTGAGCCTGAGCTTGAGCCTGAGCCTGACTCTGAGATCTGACTCTGAGCCTGACTCTGAGCCTGATGCTGAGCCTGACTCTGACTCTGAGCCTGACTCTGATCCTGACTCTGAGCCTGACTCTGAGATCTGACTCTGAGATCTGACATTGAGCCTGACTCTGAGATCTGACTCTGAGCCTGACTCTGAACCTGACTCTGAGCCTGACTTTGATCCTGACTCTGAGATCTGACTCTGAGATCTGACATTGAGCCTGACTTTGAGCCTGATTCTGAGCCTGACTCTGAGCCTGACTTTGAGCCTGACTCTGAGATCTGACTCTGAGCCTGACTCTGATTTTGAGCCTGACTCTGAGCCTGACTTTGAGCCTGACTCTGAGATCTGATTCTGAGCCTGACTTTGAGCCTGATTTTGAGCCTGACTCTGAGCCTGACTCTGAGATCTGACTCTGAGCCTGACTCTGAGCCTGACTTTGAGCCTGACTCTGAGCCTGACTTTGAGCCTGACTCTGAGATCTGACTCAGATCGTTGATGACATTGGACCTGTTCTTTAAGAGTTGTGTTTAAATGCAGAATGTCTCACGCTGCTGATCAATATTATTCATATTATTTTAATATGTTCTCCTGCTCCAGGACATAGAGAAGACCATGACAACTGCGCTCCATGAGCTGCGGGAGCTGGAGCGACAGAACACAGTGAAGCAGGCTCCTGACGTGGTTCTGGACACGCTGGAGCCCTTGAAGAACCCAGTCAGCTCGGAGCCCGGCAGCCCGCTGCACACCATCATGATCCGTGACCCGGATGCGGCCATGCGTCGCAGCAGCAGCTCCACCTCTGAGATGATGACCACGTTCAAACCCGCCCTCTCCGCCCGTCTGGCCGGGGCTCAGCTACGCCCTCCGCCCATGAGGCCGGTGCGTCCTCCCCCCACCCAGCACCGCTCCAGCAGCTCCAGCTCCTCAGGCGTCGGCAGCCCCGCGGTCACTCCCACCGAGAAGATGTTTCCTGGGAACAGCTCAGCTGCTGCTTCCAACATGAATGTCTCTGGTGATGCTGATAAGTCTGGTACCATGTAGCACAGGTGGAGGCTGCAGGTGAGGTGGTGGTGGTGGTGGTGGTGGTGGTGGGGGGGGCTGCTGGAGACGAGTGCTGATGTGAGGGGGGCACATACAGACTTGATTCATATATTCAGGAAGCGCCTGAGGTGAGCCTACTGCCCGTTACCATGGTGATGCAGCGGCAGAAGAAGCCGTGGAGGTGTGAAGCTTGAACCTCTGTGAAACTTGATGTAACTCCAGTTAATGTTTCAGTTTTACCTCAACCTCAGTCCGTGGCCATGTTTGAACGACAGCCAAGCAATAAGTGTTCAATCAGAAGAAGCTTCGGTCACTTCGCTGCTGTGATCGAAGTTTCTTCTGCAACATTCAGGCTCCAACACCACGGTCCGTCCTCAGAGCTCCACACACTCCTTCTGTTTGTACTATAATTCAGTGGATGTTCAGCGGAGTATCAGTATAGTGACATTATATAGTTGTGCATGCAGGTTTGGAGAAAACGGAGGAAAGTGAAGATGTGGAAACAGAACATGATTGGTATGATGAAAACATTAGGACGTTACAGTGTTATGTTTTAAAACTGCCATGTACGTGGCTGTTGGTACTGTAGATGTTGTACCTGTGCAGGTGAGAAGATGACCTGTGATGTCATCCTTCACATCCTGTGCAGTGGACGTGGTGACGTGTTGCTCTTTATTTTCTTGAAATTCCTGTATATGAAAATTAACGCATCCACTAACGTAGGAATCCTGTGGTGAACTTGTACATAAGATATAACCAGTCATGTTGAAGGGTTGATGTGAGTGACGGCAGAGTCACACCATCGACCTTTGACCTGTGTGTTAGAAAGCGTTCTCATTGTACTGTAGAAACTGATCTCTAATCAATGTTTTTTTTTTTTTGACACACTCACTCAGTTTCACTCAGTGTGTGAAACCGTTTCCTGTTGAAGACATGGAAAGGTCCCAGTTCCTCTCTGATCTGTCGAAGTGATGGGAGCTGCTGATCTCTGCTGACACAGCTCTGCTCTCACTTTGCTCTGTTTCTTGTTCCGTTGGAGAAGAAGTGAAGAAGAAGAAGAAGAAGAAGATCTCAGTGTTTTATCTTCTGTCCTGAGACGTTGTGACCTGCATCCCTACGAGCCTGCTCTGCTCTGCATGTTCTGCGCTGTAATGACTCATATTATGCAGCAGTTAAAAGATGGCTGTATGTGGTGCCTTGCCTCAGTAAAATGCACAAATAATTTCACTATTGGACTTTTTTTTTTTTTAAAAAAAAAAAGGGCCTTAACATTTACAGGAGTTGGGATGATGAAGATAAACGTGGCACTGACCCGCGGTCACCTCTGACCGGCTGTAAACTCAACAGAAGCGTCTGTGTTCTGGATCTCAGTTGTCATGAGCAGAAGTGTGAACATCCAGAGAGAGCGTCGAAGAGCAGAGAGCTCCTACAGCGCAGCCACGCCACCTGCTGGTTCCAGCTGGTTCCAGCTGGTTCCTGTCGGCGCTGCTCCCCTCACCTCATGTGGGCATTAAGATCTGGAGCTGATGTTTCAATCACCTGCTTCATCCGCATCCATTTCATCTTTTTTGCACCTGTTGGAATCTATGAAGACGGAAATAGAAGCTTTTTGAAATATGAAGAAAGCACACGATTTCAACAGATGAAATTATCATCATTATATTTAACTAGACTGTTTTTTTTTTTATTTATAGCGTTTGTGAGGAGCAGAAAAAAATTGTGCCTTTTGTGCACAACATCAGTTTTTATTGGATTTTTCTATTTCGGTTTTTTAACTGTAACATGTTGTTTATTAGTTGTCATGTTTATTATGAACTGATGTTGCTTTGTTGTCTTTCCTTTCTATTGCTAATCATCAGACCAACATCAGAGTAAAGATTTTCCATGGACTGCTTGTCCTGAACAACAGGACGTATGAAAACTACTGTAGACTCGATCTGCTGATGAAGCTCAGTAGAATCATCTCAGATGATCTCCCTCATCCTTTAGTTTCCCTGTGAACTGCCTGTGCTGTGGTGGAGCCGTAACTCTGGTCATTTAGCTTCCTCCCTCTCTGAGAGACGTTAGAAACAGCTGGACTGATGTGGAGCTTCTGACTCTGGTTTCCCTTCATGTGATGTTCCTCACACATCTTCTCTCCAGGGACGAGTGCTGAACTCTGTTTGTCTGCGGACGGCGGTGAGGGAGCCGGATGAGCTCCTGTCCTGAGTGTGAGCTGCTGCCACACTGTTTACCTTCTCTCTAAGTGTTTGTCTAGTGATGCTGTTTGTTGATGAATGTCTGATTGGTTGAACCCTGTGATGTAATGTACTCCATACCACTGATGTTGAAAACCCTGCGTCCAAATAAAACCATTATTGCTCTGTGACCTTCTGACTGATGGCTTCAAATCTGTCCATGCTGCAGCTGACGGAGGGTGGGGGGGGGCCCAAACTGAGAGACTGAGCTGAAACCACCGGTGAGAAAAGTAACATGTCCTCATTGATGTCAGTGATAACGACAGAGTTTGGTTGTGGGGGAGACTCACAGATGAGTGTAGTTCACTCTGTGGCCACATGATGGAGAAGCTGCTTCACCAACACAGATGAAGCTTCCACTGTGTGTGTGTGTGTGTGTGTGCGCGCGTGCGCGCGCAGTGAGGCCTCTGTTGATGAGTGGGGTTAGAAGCAGCGCTGCAGGGATGACTGTGCACAGAACAAAGTTTTTTGTAGAAATAAGATGATTTCATGGACTTCTGAGACGAGCGCTCTGCTCTGCTGGTTGATGAGCTTCATCCTGACAGAACAGAAACAGAATCCACTCTGTTCTGTCCAACAAACATCCATCACTGCATCATCACTGACAAACTGAGATCTGATCATGTGACTGACGTTTTTTGAGACAATTCAGACTATTTACAGCAGATATCTGATTTTCATCATTATCAGTGAATAGTGATTATCGTGTGACAGGAAGGAACAGTCGTTAACAGATGTGTAATTACACTAATCAGAGAAAAACATAGATGCGTGTGTTTACAGAGTG
This sequence comes from Caranx melampygus, assembly GCA_019059645.1. Lineage (NCBI taxonomy): Eukaryota > Metazoa > Chordata > Actinopteri > Carangiformes > Carangidae > Caranx > Caranx melampygus. Next base: position 57,177 of record JAFELL010001572.1, on the reverse strand, counting down.
ACATAATGTCAGATAGAAAGATAAATAGATGCGTCAGCATCAACATCAACAATTTACATCATAATCACATCATCACTGAGCGCGTCCATCAATCTGCCTCTGTAATTATGTTGCATGATGAATATTCAGTTTGGACTCAGTGAAAACACAGTCAAACATCTGTGAGGACGGAAGCCGTTGATATAAATAAACTTGCAGTTAATCTTCTAAAAGATTTCAGTTTGTCCAAAAGAAAAACTGAAGTGGCCACCAACAAATAGATGTAGAGTTCTTCAGTTGGCATGGAGCTAGTGTTCAGCCTGTAGGACAAGGTATGTCTCATCAATGAAGAGCAGCTGCTGCAGCTGCTGAGGAAGATGTTGCATGAGAAAGAGCTGCAGTGTCTCTGTTCACCTCATTTGGCTCATTTTCCTTTATAATTAAAACCCTAATGAGAGAAAAGTCTTCAATAAAGAATTGTTTCTTTATGAGTCATTATCATAACTTCCAGTTTCAGCCTTGAGCTCCATCACTGTAATTAGTGGTGAAACAGTTCAAACCCCTGGAGGAGCAGTGACAAGCCACAGATCCTTCATTTTCATAATCAGACTAAAACAACGTAAACAAATCCAAGTCATGTTTTATTTATTCACAGTGTTTCCATATTAAGTGAAGCTGCTGCAATTATCTCCAGTGACAGTTTTACCTGCAGCTGGGGAACAAGCTGTGACATGATGTCTGATGACAGAGCGATGATAATAAGACTCTAGCAGTATATTCATTTAATAATAATGATAATAACCTTTCTGTACATGGACATTTCACAACAAAGAGAGAAGATGTGAACATGAACACAACAACATGTTGGAAAATCAGAGACACTCATCTGTTTCAAATTAAGATAAAAAAAACCTGGATCTTCATGTACATATTATACTGTTCAGCTTTTACCTAAGATGTGAGAACTTTGGCCGGAGCAGAGACAAGAGACTTTTCCATCGGAGGACGAGGAGCTGATCCCAACATCCTCCATACTTGCTGCTGCAGGCTGATCAATCATTTTACTTTGATGCATTTTCATTTTCAAAATATGTCTGAGCGTCTTATCAGCTGCTTCGTATAAATAACAAAACCTACACAGCGATTTGCTCCTTGGAGCGTGAACACAGAGGAAGTGAAACAAGAGATAAGAACAGCAGCAGCTGATTCACTGACATTTCAGCTTCACATGTGTCTCTGATGAGCAGGGATGCAGCAGCACACACACCACTGCAAAGAGTTCATAACAACATACACACATGATTGGTATCATCACATGTCCTCAGCAGAAACACACACACACACAAACAAACACACACGTGTGACTTTACTGAACAAATGATACAATGAGTTCAGTTTCTTCAGTTGTTCATACACTATGATTTTATCTATGATTGATTACTACTGATCACTGATTGGCTGAGGCTGAAACAAATTGTCTCCATCATTCACAGTATTTTAGGACTGACGTGTCCTTCATGGCTGCAAACTCAGAGTTTGTTTGTTTGTTGTTTGGTGGGTTGGTTGGTTAGTTAGTTGTTTGTGTGTTTGTTTGGTTGGTTGGTGGGTGGGTAGGTTGGTTGTTAGTTGGTTGTGGTTGGTTGGTTGTTTGGTTGGTCGGTGGGTTGGTTGGTGGGTGGGTTGTTTGTTTCTTGTTAGGTTGGTTGGTTGGTTGTGGTTGTTTGTTTGTTTGGTGGGTTGGTGAATGAGGATGTGTCTCGCTCTAATCCCCCTTTCTCGCATTTACACCTGTTCCAGAGTCATAAGCACTGATGACCCATACACACTGTCAGTGTGTCCATGTTGTACAGTATCATATTTAACATGATGAAGTGAATGTAAAGTGTGTGGTCAGGTCTGACTAACTGTCCACAGTGTGGAGTAGCTGAGAGATGAAACAACCTCTGGTCTGAATATTCATGTAATGTGCTGTAAAGTGTTGTGTTAATGTAGAACATCGACAGCTCAAACATGAAGAATGAAATGTATAAGGAGATAAAGGAGAGGAGAAACAACACAACAGCTGATCTTATTATATTCTACAGACTCAGGATTCAGTTGTTCATCAATCTGAAGCTCAGCTTTAACAAACAGGAAGCTAATTGTCTATAACTCCTGAGAAATGAATCAAGGCCAAAGCTCGGTCCTCTTTCTGCCTGTCGTCATGTTGAAGGACTCTGTAAGTCTGATCCAGCTTCTTCTGTTTTCTGTCAGCGCAGCAGCCAATGGCTCATTAGACTCCCTATACATGTGGAGAATAGATAAGAGCATCACACAGATAAGACAGAGCACTTTGACTCCAGGGACCACAGCATGCAGATGTTTCAGTTAATGAGTACATGAGTCTGTTCCCTGGATTTACCTTCATAAAGACTCACATCACAACACACACCGCTGGGTTCAGCTTCACTTGAGATACTGTCTGTCCCCGGGCAGAAGACAGTTAATGAACATGCTACAGTGACCTCTTGTGTGTTTGCGCACGTGTTAGTGAACAGAGCTTCTCTCACTGTCTGCAGCATCAGCATCATGTGAAAAGCTCAGTTACACTTAATGTGAAACTCTTGTTTTAATCCACATCAAAGTTCTGTTGATGTTGACCAAAGAGAAGCTGAACAAGATGCTCCACAGCTCAGGTGACATGTTTCCACTCTGACCCACAGACACAGTGAGTCTGTGCACACTTCAGGATGTTTCAGTGAAACCACAAAGGATTCAGATGAGACGTTGTGTTGTAGTTGTTAGTCTGAAAGCTGCTGTGATGTTTCTCATCTGTTCGATTCTTCACTGTGTCTCCATCTGTTTCCTCTTTCATCTCTGTGTCAAGTCTTTGTGGTAATTGTGTGACTCATTTTACGAGAGGAAAAAAAAGGAAAACTGATACAACATAGTGTTGTGACATTTTGTGTATGATATCATATGGAAGAACACAGGTATTGATCTCCTGATGAATTGGAAATGAATTGGAAATTTGAAATTAAGTTTTCACCTCCAGTAAAACTAGAAGAGTTTTGATCTTGTAAAACTTTTCCTTTGCACCCGGTGATGAGGTGATGAATCACAGTGTATCACAACACTCAGGATCTCACAGTAAGTTGTAAATGATATTGTGAGTTCTCTGGTGATTCCAGTCTTCACAGTTTACATTCATGTGAAGTGAAACACTGAGATCAGACTGTCAGTGGAGGAGGAGACAGCTTCATTTCTGTCACTTAAAACGACGGAGTGGGAGAAAATGTGAAAGAGTTTTAAAAAAGACAAAGAAAGAGTCTGAAAAACAGAGACTATTATTCAGAGCAGAGTATTACTGGTTTATGTTGACTCAGACTGTGTCTGGGGGAATCTTCAAGGTTTTACTGGACGGTGAGGTCTGTCTGCTTTTAATTTGATTGGAGGAGCGACACAGACCGAAGCACGACCACTGAAGATGTTGTGTTGTGTCAGAGCGACAGGAGGCGGCTCTGATGCACCAGGCGCTTCATTAGCAGAGTCCCTGACTGGACGTTTGTTGGATGTAATCCATATCAGGACGGCGTTTTCTCTGAGTGAATGAAAAGAAGCAGAAAGGAAAAAAGTAGAGTAAACAGAAACTTGATGATTTGTTCAGTCAGTGAAGAAAATCCTTCGACACAGAATCAGTCAAACATCAGAGAAAAGACTTGGTGACACAACTCTGCAGCATCGTGTCATCTCACTAATGTCAGTGTGTAATCACTGTTCACTGTTCAATCACTGTGTGTGTGTGTGTGTGAGCGATCAGCTGGGAGAGGATGGTCCAACTCTACTGAAATCACCTCATACAGAACAGACTGTAAGTCCATTCTACATGATTCATATGCCTCAGTGTGTGTGTGTGTGTGTGTGTGTGTGTGTGTGTTATTTCATCCCTGTCTGCTGTGTGTTCATTACACTGTGGTCCAGCTACTGTGGTGGAGGTGTTCTGTCATTCAGTGCAGCTCCACAAAATTCAGAGCACAAGCTGAAGCTTTTTGTGATTTAATAAGTAAACATGAATGAAGCAGGGGGATGTCACACACACACACACACACACACACACACACACACAGCAAATGAAACAAGTGAGGGGATTGTTTCAATTTGCAGACAGACAGACAGACACACAGAGAGACACAGAGAGAGAGCTGCCTGACAGACTTTGACATTTACAATTTCACTGGTGTCTCCTTCATTCTTAAAGGTGTGACACATCAGAAAAGAAATAATGGAGGCTGTAAGATCTTCAATAATTTCATCACAAACAGTGGATGATAACAGACGGCAGCTTGTTTTTCTGTGACACCTCCTGTGATAAATGCCAAACAACTGGACAAATGAAAGTGGTCTGCTCCTCCTCTGCACAAACCTTGTTAGTACATTGTGTGGTGATACTATGGAGACCATGAAGGAGTCGCTGTGAAATGATTTAACTGGCCAAAGGCTCACATCCACTAGACCGGCAGGAAAAATCTAATTAGTGCACATAATCGCCTCTGGTTGTCCACATGACTGAATCATCACATCCCAGCTCCAGCGTACATACATCTGCGTGGTAACGTCTTGTTGACCAGTGTCGGACACGTCAGGGACACTGCTGATATCCGTGCAGGTGAAGAAGCTGCGTCTTCATCATTTGTAACACATCAGAGGAATGTGATGCATTCATGTTCAGGAAATCTGAGGCTTTGATGATCACTGACGACCTGTGATGCGCCAGAGCTGCTCCCCTCAGTCGGAGTGAGGAGGTTAATGCTCCTGCAGCACCGAGGCCACTCTGCTCTGCAGCTGCTGCTGTTTCCATGTGTGGCTGTGAGGTTGTACAGAAGGGTCACCTCGCTGACAGTCACAGCCCAGGCAGGTGTGTCAGGGCTCAGACTGATCTGCTTCTAATGAAGTTATCAATGTTTTATGAAGCGTGGCTTCATTTCCCTCTGTGAGCTTTAGAAACGCTTGAGCAGTTTGAGGTTATTTCAAATTAAATCAGCTGTGAGACACAAACTCTCAAGCATCACTCTGATTTTCTCCACAGTGTGAGTGATGCATCACAATCAGCCTTTAACGTGTGCTCATAGAACCTCACAGGACTTTAGCAGGAATCAGCATCAGCTATCTTGTTATCTACTCAGAGAAGCAGAGCAGACGTCGTCATTCAAATGGATCACACAGAGACATCATGTGATCAGTGGACAGAAGACACCAGCTCCTTTTGGACTCTGCTGTGTCTCCACCATCACAGTCAGCAGCTCCTGTCTGTCTGCAGGACATTGACTTGACACTCCACAACTGATGATGATGCTTGTGAACTGAGGTTACCACAGATCACCATCGCTGCTCAGCAGGTTGGCAGAACAGGACACTTTCAGACTCCATTTAGTTTTCATGTACTGAAAGGAGAGGAGAACTAGCTCCTCTAAACTCACTTCATCAAAGATATTCATCTGCCAATATCTTAGAACAATGTAAAATGCACTCGTTGTTTCTGCTCATTGATAATAACTGTCACCAGTTAAACTGCAGCGTCTCTGTTTCTACGCATCATCTTTATCAGTGTGTAAAGTCTGCGGTGAACTGATCACTGTGCTCGTGTTGTGGCTGCTCTGAGACGTCTTGATGTTGACTGGTTTACACTGTGCCCTGCAGGCTTCATCTTCCTGCACACAGCTGAAACCTGATCTCCATCCGTTCACTCAGCAGGTGATGGTGGAGCTCAGTGGACGTGGGCTGAGAGCTGCAGTTCATTCTTCTTTTTCAGAAACTGTGAAATGATGGATCAGACTCTTGTTTATGTCAGCTGTAACGCTTTATAGTAACTTATAATATTGATTTCTCAGTCTGAATGTAGAGCTACACAACACCAATAATTTGTTTGTTGTAGTTGAGTTTAAATGTTATTTCCAGTTTCAGCATTTAAATCAATTTTACTTCAACAAACTGTCTTGATTTTCCACAGTTTATACTTTGACATGACTCATTAGTGTTCACAGTGTGATGCATATGTTCACATCAAAGGCCTGCGAAGCACTTTCCAGTTACAGGACAAGATGCTGCGATTACTCAAGATTACTCAGTAACTGAGAACTTAAAAACAACCATATGTTTTCCAGTGGTAAGCTGGGAACTGGTGAAACCACATTTTTCATCTTGCTTGCTTGACTTTGCCATCCTGGATCACTTGTGTCCTTATCAGCCAAAACGAGGAGTCGCAGGGCTGTCAGGGCGCACGGGTCAGGTCAAAGGTCAGGTTTCCTGGTGGGACTCATGGGCAGATTGAACAGAGTTTAAACTTGGAGGAGCTGCACTGATTCGTCAAAGGAAGAAACACAAACATCTGGAAAAGTTTGGTCTGATGCTTCGGTTCCTTCGGTCAGCTCTGTCCTCCACTGCCTGGCCTGTGCATGTGTGCAGACAGTGCATGTGTACAGACAGTGCATGTGCGCAGACAGTGCACGGCTGCAGAGTTTCACTCCTTAAAGATCAGAGTGGGTGAAAATAAAAGGAACAAATGTAAAGTTGACAGTCAGTCATGTGTGTTGTCCTGCTGTTGGATCAGCCATCATCATAGAAACATTACAGGATATACACCTCAGAAACACTCTGATCAAATCTGAGCCACAGACCGGAAGTGGTCAAATGACGCGGTCAGCGTCATGCGTGTTTTATAGCGGGACTTTTGGTCACAACAACAACAGACAAACGGTTTGTTCGTTCATCGAGCCGCAGCTGTTTCTGTGTGGGACATGTCTCTGCAGCTGGAGGAGGACCTGCCGCCGGGTCTCACCTGTCTCAAAGTAAGACTCACGGTTACTAATCGCTGTTAATCCAGCTGTGTCGCTAACATGCTGGCTGCTAGCCCTTAGCTCACCGAGCACTAGCTGCTAGCTGTTAGCCGTTATATAAGCAGACTTACCTCTGTGTAACGAGTTAACGTGCAGCTCCGGTAAACACAGCTGGATCAGGTGCTAATGGTTGCTAATGCACCAGCTGCTAACCGTCAGTGATCACAGCTGCTCTGTGATGAAGAACCGAGACTGAACACCGATGTTCAGCGTCATGTTTAACACCGTTCACCGGGGAAACGAGCCCGCTACACACACACAGGGCTGCGGGGCCCTGCACGTCATGTACTGATACTGTGTACCATGTACTGTGCACCGTGTACTGTGTACTGTGTACCATGTACCATGTACTGATACTGTGGTATGTGCTGTGTACTGTGTACTGTGCACCATGTACTGTGGTGTGTGCTGTGTACCATGTACTGTGGTATGTACTGTGCACCGTGTACTGTGTACCATGTACTGTGGTATGTACTGTGTACCATGTACTGTGGTGTGACAGAGGAGCAGTGCTGCTGGGAGGTGACCTCTGGTGACCCCACAGTTTATGGGTCAGGATGGGTTTTAATAAAAAGCTTTGTCTCACAGTGAATCAGAGGAACTTCATTAATCACGAAGGAAGTTGTGCCTGGGATTGTCCTGAAATGCTTTTCAGAATAAAAGACAAAGTATGAATTGGTATAAGAATAAAACGCTCAGTGTGAATCCAACAGGTCCATGATCTTCAGATCTGTAGGTTTGTACCATGCATGAGTAAAACATGTGATCCATAAAGGCAGCTTATGTCACCGGTTCATTTAGCTGAAGCTGTACTTAGACCCACCTGTGTTGGCAGGTGTCATGCTAACAAGCTGCCACGCTGTCAGCAGGTGATCATGTGTCCCTGCTGCATCTTCACAGTCTGTGCTGGTTGTGTGTTTTCTTGGATAACACAGTCACTGCTCTCCTCCGCAGGGTGTCGACACGCTGCTCCGGTGTCCAATCTGTTTCGACTTCCTCAACATTACCATGATGACAGCATGCTCTCACAACTGTAAGTAAGAAGAGGCAGAGCAGCTCCCACAGCTGGCCAGCTGCTAATGAACCAACAAAGCCGTGTGTGTGTGTGTGTGTGTGAAGCAGAAAGCACAGTGACTTGAAAAGACCAGCGGTGGTTTGGAAATGTCATTTAAAGCAGGAAGAGTTGAACAGTCACTGCTGGATTTGACCGGACCATGCACAGCTCCATCAGCCTCCACTGAGTCAAGACTTACAACTCAATGGATGCTCACAGCTGCACACAATGCACTGATGGGCAGAGTGGACATGTGTTTTTGTAAATATGTGTGGGTTAGCTCTGTGTTAGCTTTGGTGTCATTATCACCTTGAAGAAGACACACACACACACACACACACAGGTTCTCTGTATTCACCCTCCTACACTTGTGTCTGCATGAATACATTTGTCTCCGTGCCTCAGCTGAAGCAAGTTAATCTCAGTTTGACGTGTCTTTGTCTGAAGGTTGTTTGTGTTTGAAGACTTTGTGCTGAAGTTTGCTGTGTTTTTGTTGAGATGTTCAAATCAGCAGCTATAATTGAGCCACACTCTGTGAAATGAATGAGATTTTTTACATGAATTGTTCAGTGATGATGAGAGAAAGCGAATTATTCACCTCCTGCTTCACAGATAAATGTTGTTTGTGTTTCAATTTTACAGTTTGCTCGTTGTGCATCAGAAAGTTTCTTTGCTACAAGTTGCAGTGTCCAGTTTGCAACACAGTGAGTTTGACTTGGCCTTTGTACTTAGTTGTATTCATTGTATGAAGGATGCAGGTTTCCTCACATCTCACGTCGTCTTGTGTCTCTCAGCCGGCAGCAGAACAAGATCTGAGAAACAACCGATTACTGGATGACCTGGTGGTAAACTTTCAGGCTGCGAGGTAAACGTGCATCACACCACTACATGTAGAGCTACAGTAAACTGACTTGTCTGAAAAATATCAGGACCTTCTCTGCCAACACCAAACAGCGTTACCGTCCTCAGGGGGACTTTCAGAAACACTTTGAAATGAAGTCACATGCCACTGACCTCAGACCAGTCAGTCACCGACAGTGCACCACTGACCACACCTCTTTTTGAGCCCAGCACTGATGGGTGCGTGGGTTAGAGTTCGGTGAGTGTTTGCTGTTTAAACTACAGGTGTGCTGGATGGATAAATGACCTCGGCCTTGGTTTGAAAGTAGCAGAGACATTTTTTCAACTTTTGGCTTCACACCCGGTCTCACATGTAGCTGACGTGTGTTTTAGTTTCTGAGGCAGGACTGAATGTTCTGGCCGTTTTTTCTGTCGACAGAAACATTTTTATTTTGGTTTTTACCACAATTACTTGTAATTGTTCTGCCTTCAGAGGAGAGACTGAGGGAACAGAGGACATCAGGAAATGAGACGCAGCCCATGTCGAAGCCCTGTCCTCTGAGCGCCTGTCCAATTACTATCATCATGTCTCTAAGACCTGGAGAGGAAAACAATTGCTGTTGTGATTTTAGGGGATCCCACTGTTATTGACAATTTCAGTTATTGTCGACCTACCAGCAATGAAGACACACTTACACTGGCCTCCGGTAATCTGTGTCTGATTTAAGGATTTCCTCTAAATAAAATGCGGATTGTGTTTTCATCTGCTGATTCTCCTGTATTACACGTATGTGTATGTTGTGAAGCTTTGGGCTGGTATTCTTTCATTACAGCAGTGTCCACAGCTGATCTAGAGGAAATTTGTAGGAGGAAACAGTTCCTCTAACTGGTCCGTCCTGTCATGAGTCGCTCCGGCCACATGGGTGCAGCTCTCCTCCCCGTCAGCCTCCGTGATAATTGTTTTGTAGAGAGATTGAAACTGAAAGGTGGATTATGGAGGCAGAGTGGAGTTTAACTCTATTAATCCCAGCAGGAGCATGTGCAACATCACAGCAACAGAACCATATCAATGAGCGCAGGTCATAAACTCATCACATTATCCCCACTCTCACATGTGTTTGTGTTTGTAATGAAGAAAATCCAATATACAGGGCTGATAGAAGGAGCTGCTGCTTACAGGATCATGTTGCTCCACCCTTTCATTTTCAGAAATAGATGGAAGAGTCTATGAACAGACTCTCACGAGAAATCATTTGCATTTTCTCCAAGACAAACGTCAATAAACCTGCTGGATGAACTCATCAGTGACATTACACCTTCAGAATAAATACTAATAATCAGAGGAGTTGTTTCTTCAGTGTCTGGACTGATGGAGATATAGTATCTGAGAGCTGTTATCAGTGAGTGAGCCTCCATGTCTCTCCCTCCCATCAATCACTGCAGACTTATCACCACTCTGAAAGGTCTTTATCCGACTGGAGACCTTCTGATTCCCATCACTGCTGTGAATGGTTGGTTTGCAAAGCCGCTCTTTCCTCTGTCTTTCAATTTCCTGTTGTCTCACGGTGAGCGTGTGAAAAATGTGGCTCATAAAGTGTTGTTGTCATGTAGCGACAGACGCGTCACAAACAGTTTTAGCTTTGAGTGAGTTTCCTCTGTGTGGAGGAAATGCCTCGCAGTGACAGATCCTCCTCTGGGCTCCTCATGTGTCTGTGCTGCAGGAGAGTCACAGGCCTGTCTGTGGAGTGGGACACTGGCTGCTGTCTTTTCAGTGGACCAGTGTCTTCATGTGTCTCTGGCTGTATAGACATATAGATTCAAAACAAACACAGGTGTGATTGAGATACTGAGGCGCAGCATAAAGGCTGCGGCAGCAGTCAGTCCGTCCACTTAGCGCTCAGTGCTAATTATTAAAGGTTGCTCCTCACATTGTGGAGATGATCAATATGATGGGACAGTTTACATTCAGTTAGTGTGTGTGTAATGGAGATGAATGGTATTGGCTCACTTTTGGTTCTTTTTGCCTACTACAAGTGAAATTTCAAACTAAAAGCCTCAGTTGCCTCATCTGTTGACTTTTATTTATACCTCACTTCATCTGATTCATTCTGGGATGTATAACTGGTAATGTTTAATACATTGTGTAAAAAACACATCTTTTTCACTCTTTACTCGTGGACGAACCTGCTCCATTAATAACGAATGGTGTGAGTCTCCTTCCTGCAGCTGTGTAATGAATAGTGGATGCAGTCAGATTGAGCTGTAATCTGTGTGTGTAGGTCGGCCAAGGCTCTTCTCCACCTAAAACGTGTTTCCTCCAAGCTGGAGCGTGCCTTGAATTGAATGTTTGGAAAGGAGCAGTAGAACATGTTTTATACTGGAGTCAGTCGGTGTCTGGAGTCACTTCCTGTCTTTACCTCCATGTTGTACAATGTTTCTGTTGATTATTCCAGTGAACTGCTGGGTCTTTATGGAGCAGGCCGATGGTGGACAACGTTATTCAAAGAGCTGCTTCTGTCTGATGCCTGACTCTCCAGTGTGATTTCATCCAGTCCTTAATGTTCTGCACCTTTAACAAAGCTTCGTCCTGAAAACAGGATGTCGTACACAGACGAGGTGACGACGTTAACGTAGCGGCCTGAGAAACGGCCGGCAGTGTGACTGACGGGTGTTACTGCTGTAAGATGTGATCTGATCTAAAGCACAAATTAGAAACTACACACGCTCGGCACCTAAATTTAGAGCCTGATTGGTGCATCTGCCTGGCGTCGTCTCCACGGCAACAGCCAGTAAACTACTGGGATATAGTTTTTAGGGCCATCAGACATCCAGTAAAGTGATGGGAAAATGTCTTTGCTCAAATGAGGCAGAAGAAGTTGGTAGTAATGGGCACAGTGTTCGTGTTGAGCAACAGAGCAGTAAAGAGTTGGACCAGAGTTTACAGGAAGTTTCTCCATGAATATAATGCACTCAGATACTTCACAGTCATTTATGGCAATGCGTAATTTAACAGGTGATAGTCCCGACTCTGAGCAGTGCCATAGATGTATGGGATGGGCAGGGGGGATTTCGTGTGTGTGTTACATGACTTTGCTCTAATGGGGACAGTAAGCACAAATCAGTTTTAAATATGGAAAGCAGGACATCACACAGCTCATTGGCTCTGTTTTATTGCCCAGTAATGGTCCTGCTGCAGGTTGTTTGCCCTGCACATTGTTTCCAAGGCTGAAGCCAAAGTGTCCACTAACCCCACCCTCAGGAGAGAAGGTGGAGCAGGTGCACGTTAACGTCACTGGGTCACATTCCTGTCACCACTATTTATCAGCACAAAACTCCTCTCTGTTTAGTGGGCTGGATGTTTTTAGGAGGAACTTGCCCCAGACAACATACCTTATGTAATTATGCTTCATGTCATGAGACTGTCCCTCTGCGTGTATTTGACGTGTCTTTCGATGGTTTCTGACAGAGCACGTTCCCTGCAGACAGCCCTGTGAAAGCTACAGCGCTGTCTGCAGGTCTGCATCATCTGCTTCACACGTTTCCACTCACATGCTCTTTGTCCTTCCTCTTTTTTCCAGGCAGCAGTTGTCAAAAGCAAATTTTGAGTCTCCACCAATATCTCCCAAGACCTCGGCTTCAGCTGTCAAATGTAAAACTCCCAGACAGAGAGCCCCGAAGTGTAACAGCTCCACTCTGAGTCACTTTTTCCAAAAGAAGTCCACAACTCCTGCTAAAGAAACCCAGCGAGACGGTTCTGTCTCTCAGTGGGTTCAGAGGGGGACAGTAGACACTGCTGACACTCACAGTGCAGATGAAGCCGACCCACATTCAGCAGCCACTCGTCTGCCAGTGACTGTGAAGGAAGAGCCGATGGACCTGGAGCTGTCGGTCAAACAGGAGGATGTGGACTCACAGACCATCAGCCCCGGCCCCGCTCCGTCCTCGTCACCATCGGCAGACGTGAAGCCCGTAATTAAAGGTGAAACTCCTCTACCTGTTCGTTCAGAGCGCTGCGTCTCTCACTGTGACACGTTAACTCACTCCTGATGACATCACAGTGGCGAGAGCTGTATTATGAAACCATCACACTGATCAATGATCTGCCTCAGTGTCAGAGACACAAACTGGTGTTTTTAAAGTCATACGTGTTCAGATTTCTGGTTAATGGAGATAAAATTATTCCTTCATAATACTTACATGGATATAATGTGCACAGCCGGGGGAGCGATCTGGTTTGTATATGAAATTGTTTCTGACTCACATCACCAAACACACGTTGATCTTTTTCTTTTGCTGATAGCATTGTGTTGCTTGTGTGTTTTCCAGTGGAGTGTCCTGTGTGCTCCGTCAGTGTGTCCCAGCAGTTTATCAACAAACACCTGGACACTTGTCTCAGCAGTGGAGAGAAGAAGGACAGTCTGAGGAGGTAAAACCCTCTGAGCTGCTGTTTTAAGTGTGGGCTCCCTGCTGTGTTGGTGCAGAGAAGAGAGTTAAAGGTGAGAGGAATGAGAGGAGACTCCTGGCAGTCTCTCTGCTCACAGGCTGAGATGTAAAACATGTAGGTGTGAGTCTGAACTGGGCCAGTTCTTTGAACCTGTAACCAGTCAGAACTTCAAAACCAGTACGTGACATGCATCCAGGGGCCGTGTCACCGTCTGGGTGTGGATAAGTTGCAGATGTTTTAATGCTCTGGCCTGATGTGGCCTGTCTGCATGAAGCTGTCCATCTTAATTCCTTACACTTCTGTGTTTTCCTAAAGAGAAAATATAATTATACAACACACATGAAAAACACATTTGACTGGCTCATGTGATTATAACAGGTCTGTGGATCATAAGAGCAGCTGTTCATATCATTATTGATGAGCTCAGCTGATGTGACCAGTGTCATTTACATGGCTCTGCCCATGGAGTCCAAGACCAGGACAGTCAGTCACCAGGCTTTATGATGTAACCTGTCTGCTGCGGCTCCCTCAGCAGGACCAGACGTCCCATGACCAAACTCGTGTACAACCTCCTGTCCATGAATGAGCTGAAGAGGAGGCTAAAGGACAGTCACCTGTCGACACAGGGGTCACGTGACCAGCTCATCAAGAGGCATCAGGAATTTGTCCACATATACAACGCCCAGTGTGACGCCCTGAACCCACGGTCAGGTACGTTTACGGTCAGGGGGTGGGACGACTGATGGAGCTGCAGGTTTTTATCCTGATGAGGTGCACACATCGTTGGAATACATGGAACAAATGAGATGATTACTTTAAAAGTCCACAGGGGTTCTGCTGCAGCACATTTATCTAGTGAATGAAAAACTGAGATTTTAATGTTTCCTCATGAATTCAAACAGCGCAGTGTATGGACCAACACTTCTGAGCTTATAGGTTGTTTTACGGTTCTCCAGTAATGACCTGATCTGTCAGACCTCCAGAGTAATAAAGATGTTTTTTTTCTTTCCTCTGTGAGCAGCTCAAGATATCGCCAAAGAGGTGGAGGCCAACGAGAAGATCAGAGGTCAACTGCAGGGGAAAGCCAAACCTGTACGTACTGACATCCTGAGCTCCATCTCTGTGTGTCTTCTTAAAGTGCAGCAGTGGCAGGTGTAGGCAGGTGTAATGAAATATAACACAGTAAAAATGTAGCATTTTTAATAAATGTAAAGAGAAACAACATAAAAAGAAAAATGAATCACTAAATGTTTGAGAATGTAATGTATGTACTGAAGTGTGTTTTCACTGATGTTTGTCTGTGTGTGTGTTCAAACCTTTGCAGGCCATGGTGTTCACAAAGAACCAGACTGAGAAGGAAATTGATGAGATGCATTCAAATTATAGTAAGTGAAGTGATTTTCTTCTTCTACTGTAGTTGGATGGTTTAATGATGAGACACAGACGTCCACCAACATCCACCAGACCCCTGCTCCATCTCCACGTCTCCACCTCGTCCCCTACTTTTATTCCTCTTAAAGAGGAACTATGCTAACTAAGCTAACTGTACTAAGACTTTAACCATTATTAAAATTAAATTATTCATTAATTGAACAACAGCTTTGCAGTAATTGTCCTGGTTAAATGACTTATTACGAGGAGAATGGAGGCTTGCTGCCCTCCACCTCCTGTCTCTTGGCTGCATGTAAGATCAGAGCCTCGGACATACACATTGTGACACTTGTATGATATATAACGTTATCTGCTGCTCCATCGATTGTTTTCTCAGATGCATGTGGCTGAGAGGAGGGTTAGCAGAACAGAGGAGAAGCTACAGGACCAGTATAGTTCCCCTTTAAAATCTGAATGTCCTTCTTTATTAAAAGAGGTGATGGTGAAACTTTGATTAAAAAGGGACAAGTTCAGCATTTTTCTGGGTCACACACACACACACACACATTTATCTGTGTGTGTGTTATTTACCTCCTCACTGAGAAAAAGGAAGAGATGACACCATGACCCTTGCTGCTGAAAAACAAATCTTTAGTTTCCAGGTGTATGATCTGTGTGTATGATTTCTGTCTGTGCAGAGAAAGAGAAGCAAAGATGTGGGAGGTTCAGGAAAACACAGCGGGACAAAAAGAAATGCAAACCGTTGTTTCCTCAGAGAGATGGAGCGTTTCACTCTAAGATATGAATGTTATTCTGAACTCAGGTGGAACTGACCAATTTAGTGTTCAGTGAAATGGTTTGTAATGCTGCTTTCTCCTTTTTGTCACCACATATTTCACAGCACTTAGAAACTAACATCACAAACTGTGGTTTTTCCTTTTTTACTGGAGTGTTCGGAGGAAGCTGCCACCACTCTGTCAGAGCTCCCTTCACCCCCCAACGCTTCCTTCATTAGGAAAAGTACCTGAGCTTTGATTTCTGTCTGATCTCACTTTAAAGAGGAGTATTTCACTCACAAACAGCCTCTGACAGCCACTGATGAGCATTTTCAGGCTAAAACACTGATGTTGCTGCACAGTGAGGGAAGGGGGGGGACAGAAGGCAGCACCACAGAAGAAGTCTGTGCTTCCTACTTGATTCTTCTTCTTCTTGAGAACATGAAAGCAGTTTTTCTGTTGATAGCGGAGGTGGTCTGTATTTTATCTGGGGTGATGGAGCCCACAGCTGCTTTGAATCCCTGTTGACTTATTTGAATCTTGTGTTGCAACACTTCATCAGCCTGTTGTAAGGGGCACAGCAGGGCACAGGCATGGGCCACAAAGCTCTGTTTAACTTTCTCCGACTTACTGAAAATAGATGTTTAAAGGGGAACTATACTAGTCCTGTAGCTTCCCCTCTGTTTCGTTAACCCTCCTCCCGACCAGACGTGTGTATTTGTGTAGAGATTACAGGTCACGTTTGTGTCGCGGTGCTGCATAGATGAGAGCTGGGACAACGGGTGGAGGACCTGAGACTCTGGGTGGAAGGCAGAGAGCGTCCGTTCTCCCTGTAACAAGTTACAAGTCATTTATCTAACCATCACTGAAGCTGTTTAATGAAGGTGAACATGTAGCAGTTTAAGAATCAGTTCAGAGGTGAGGTAACTCTGCATCCCACTGACCTGAGCTGACAGTTTTCAGACACTCAGATCGGTCAGGGGACAGATCTCATTCTTCTCTGGTCAGCAGAGTTTCCTTTGACAGGAAATCCCTCACTGACACTGCATGATGTGATCTCTGGTGAAGATGAGTCATAGTTGCAGAGAAGCGGAGACTGAATATTCACAGCATCACATACTTTGAACCTCCAACTACATCATTGCCATTTTGCATATTCAGTGTCACCCAATCTTGCTTCATTCAGTGTTGAAGCCCTCAGTGTGGAGCGAGCATCAAACGCCCTCACAGCACAGACACAGAGACAGGCAGAGTCTTCGCTGACTAATTCAGCAGCAAGTGGTCGGAGGAAAATGTAAAAGTGATGAGGCTGGTGCCTCAGAGTAAAGACTCGTTGGGCTGTTCTGACTGACATGAGCTCATATGCAATCAGTGGGAGACAGATCATCAGACGTACAGAGCAGGTCTTTGTTTCTGTCCTCAGGGAGCTGAGGTCAAACCAGAGGAGCAGCTTTAGAGAACATTATCCCAAGTCCTGTTGACATGGGTGAACAAGATTAACAGCCTGTTGGAAAGACCTCGGTGGAGCTAAGTTAGAAAGTGGCTGAGAAATGGATGTGAGTCACAGGAGGCGTCTAAAAATAGCTGCAGTGCTGTGATAACCTCTTGATTTATCTGAGGATGTGGATGACTCACTCTGGCAGCGTGTGGAATAGTGAATGAGTAGACAGGAGGGTGAGAGCAGCACACACATATTAAACGCACCTGCAGCGAGCAGCCTGCTCTTAATGTCACAACATGTTCTCCCTGTGCTAATCGTTAGAGCACATGTTCACACCGCCCAGTGTCACTGTGGGGAAAAACCTCCAAGTCACACGTTACACAGAGACCAGACACACACCTCAGTTCAGTCCACTCAGCTGATTGACTTCATTCACATCATTTCTGTTTGAGTTGCAGCTCGTCATAGTCAACAGCTGTCAGCTGCTCGTCCCACGTCACCGCTGATAAAACAGGTTTTCATTTCCTCCATTAAATCACCGACTGAAGCAACAAACACCTCACACCATCTCACAGGGGCCATTTTAGATGCTCTGCAGCCCCCCCCCCCCATTTGCGGCCACAAACATTAATTGTTCATTAATCCCAAAAACCAAAACCATTGATGACTCAGTTTTTCAAACTGTTGACACCATCATGTCGACATGTCTGGTGCCAACGCCCTGACGTCTCGTACGGATGTGTATTAAGAGTTAACATCAGCACTGCACAGGCCGATCTGTGTGAGAATCAAACACACATGCCTGAGAATCAGTCCTTCAGAGGTGTGTGACACGACCTCCTCCGTCTGTAAAAGTTAGAAACTGTATCTGATAATAACCGTGGCGCCCACTCTCCATTAGAGTTTGAGTCACACACGTTTAGCGTCACATTGTTCATTTACTGCTGCAGTGGAAAAGGAAAGGCTGAGATTCACTGGTAAGTGTTGTTAGAAGTACAAGTAGGTGGGTTTCAACTGGAAAAAGTGCATGTTGCATTTATTTGGTTTTCCACATGTGCATGTTGGAGCCATGGAAAGTGTGGCTCTCTGTGGATCTGATGTCAGGGTCCGTCCTAACAAACAATGATCATTTAAACCTCAAAGTGAGACGAATGTTGGTGGAGCAACAACAACTTTAGCTCCGTTGAGCTACAATGATAAAGTCCTCAGCTAATTCAAAACACTGTTAATATCAGTGATGTGCAGATGCTCCGTGTCTCTGAGGAAGGTGATAAATATGTTGATTTTTTGGGATCACGGCCAAACTTTCCATTTCCTTCCTTCCAGCTTCAGCTCCTCATCAGTCTAACACCTTCTCTGTGGAGGCAGCTGTGGGCTCTCACTACAAACACTGAGACTCATGAATAAAACCTTGTCTTCTTCCCAAATATATTCAACCTCTCAAGGCTTGAACTTGTCGTTTCAAGTCAAAATATTAATCTGTTTTTCATCTGAAAGATTTTGTGGTCTTGCAAAGAAAACTGCGGCTGTGGTGTTTACTATGAATATTAATGCACAGTTTCCAAACAACACACACAGTGATGAGATGTACACACCTCTGTCACCTGCTCCACTACAGGGAAGCAGCACAGCGGCGCCTTCTCCCGCCTGCTCGCCCAGGTCAAAGGTCGCCTGGAGACCACCAGACAGACTCGGATCAAACAGGAAGTCAGCGTGGAGGGAGGGGATGTAGACAGGACGCCCTCTGCAGGTACAACACCCGTCACCTCTGTCAGGGAAATAAATAATCAGAGACCATTTGACCTCTGTTGTTTTACTGAGCCACAGCTGTCCCCAGGTTAAAGCCGCTCAGAGGGGGTGAGAGGTGAATCTGTGAGGAAGCTACGGATCTCACACACCTGTCACAGCTCTTTTAGTCCTGAACTTCACCAACACCTTTTAATGGATTTTCATCGAGACTCATAATCAAAATGATTTTTCTGTTTCCAAATGTGGAGCCTGAAACAGACTGGGTTGTCAGGAGCTCACTTTTTATGCACACCCGTTTTGACAGAGCATCACTGCACCCCCCCCCCCCTCGGGGTGTCTAAAACTCTGATATGTATTTTTGCATCCTTCAGATCAGGTTGCAGAACCAAAGAGCTGCTCAGTGGTGACAATAGAAGACGGAGACAGTGACGAGGAGCCATTAACAAGACGGATGAAGTTGTCATCCAGTCCCACTTACAGCGACGTGTCCATCAGCAGGTGAGTCATAGATACCACACATCCTGCTCCTCCTTCACTGACACACACACACACACACACAAGACAAAGGTGTTTTGGGGCTATTTTTATAGTTTGGGTGTGAAGTGTATGATGAAGTGAAGTGAAGTGATGATCACAGATAAGAAGCCCAGTGTTTCCCTCTGTTAAAAGCTGCAGCTGATAAAGTGACTCTGGTTTATGATGCATTATAATGATCTGAATAATTTGATCTTTCATGATGATTTCTCATGAACTCCGTTTCTATCAGTTATTGTGGAAACATTATTGAAATGATGGCGTTAATATGAAAACACAGGAAATGATGAGACAAACAGTTTCCTGGACTCCTGTGATTATCCTGCATGTTAATTATTAAACTCTGTCATTTATTTTGTGTCTGTAGCTTTTTGCCATCTGCAGAATATTTAACTAAGAAGTCCTAATGAGTCCCTTTCTTTTGCTTTTATGATGTTGTTTGGAATTAAATCACATTTTCTTAGGTTTGAGACCATTTCATGTTAAAAATGACATAGTGCACACCAGGTTGTCCAGACTGTGTGGATGCAGCAGTCACTCTGGGATGATTTCATTTTGCTCTGTTTGTTGTAGTAACAGCTGAACCACCAGTGTGACAGGGGCTCTACTTTCATATGCAAATTAAATTGCGAAGTCAGCATCAATGATTTAGGTGACCTCAAGATGTTACACAAAAACAAACACGTGTGATAGTGGTTGCTAGGCAACAACAGTGACGAATGCAGAGGTTTCAGAGGAACTCCAGCCGTGAAGCGGCAGAACATCCTCATCATTCTCCAGTCAGGACGGAGCAGCCTTTTTATTTAGAGCAGCTCTTACATGCAGCAAATCAGATCAGCACCGTAGCCTGGTCTGGGAGGGAGGGGGCAACCAGGGGAGGGGGCACACTGTTGAGCCGAAGCAGTGGGAGCGTGGAAAAATGATTCTAGTATTGCTGCTGATTCACAAAAATCACCAAAGATGAAATGAGTCGTCACACTGAAACAATCCGATTCAAAGTTCCCTCCTGAAGCACGTTTCATGAGTTTGGAGTAAGAGCACAGTAAATCAGCAGCACCTGAGTCTGAGCTTCTGACACCTGACTGTGAGGGGAAGAGACGGTCGGACTCTTCACACACGCCGAGCTGCTGTGAAGGTTTACCTACAGATTCTGGTTAGAAATGATGAGTGAGGCATCAGACCTGTGGATCGTTCTTCTTACTGAAGGAAGAACCATAAGAAGCTTTTAGGTCTGTAGGACAACTGATGGAGTGTGTGTACACAGCTTCCAGATGTTCAGTTATTCAGGTTCCTGGTGGTGTAGGATGTTTATTAGTTAAAATGGTAAATGTCTCTGTCAATGACATCATCTCTCTCTCTCTGTTGTCACAGCTCGATTTCTGACATCTTTGCTCCGGAGCACGACGGAAAAAATGAGTAAGTAAAACCCTGAAGCCTCTGACACACGACACATTTTACACTGGGCTTTCTGCACATGATCTTCATCAGTCTGAATGTTAGAGAAATGGCCTCATTGCAGGTTTGTGTTGATGCACACACTGGATGTCCACATGCTGCTGCCGTCACTGCCACTTTCCTCTGTGTACGCTGATAAAAACTGCATAAATCCCACGTTAGCTCCACATTAGCCAGCCTCTGACATCCAGGCGTCTCTGCCACTTGAAGCCACTTGAATCCCGACTGTGTGTTTTTCCTGACTCTGTGTTTATTCACAGCTGCAGAAATATTCTGGTTTTCTTCCTTTTGTGTCACGACGACTCGCTCCGTTTACCTGTTTGGCCTTTAATTGACTTGAAAGCGCAGCTGAAGCGCTCAGCCACTGTGCTGCCACTGCCGTGAGTTACAACAGGTTTGAAGTGAATTATTATTATTATCCTGTTAGATTCAGTCCATTAAATATTTGGTCAGAGACCTGACCTGTGGTGTAGCTGCTGGTCTGGGCTCATGTGTTCTGATGTGCTGGGGTGGCAGGCTAAGCTAACTGTAGCTAACCAGTGGGCCCACAGTTTACTTTCCTGTCATGTGATTGGTTCAGATCAAATATTAATAAACAGTTAATGTTTCCATAGTTTCAGTCACATTCAGAGTGGATGTGACTTTTCTCTGCTCTCTGAGTTGCGGCTCGTTGTTTGGACACAACAGAGTGTGTGTGTGAACTGAGTTTTATCCATGTGTGTGTGTGTGTGTGTCTGTTTGTTGCTGCTGTCGTCTCTGACAGGATTTTAGTAACACAGTCACACACACTGTTTCGCCCTGAGGACCCTGACCTGGAGTTCTTTCACTCACTTTCCTGCACTGGCACACAGTGTGATGCCTTCACTGCCCAGCAGAGCTGCTGCTGAAGCTAAAACAAACTAACTCAAGTCAGTGACTGTGAATGGGTCTGGTCTGGTTCAAGGTGTGTCCCTTCACTTCACAATCAGAATGAGTCTGTCATCTTATTTCACTCTCTGCTTGTTGTTCATTTTGTGCTCTTAAACCTATAAAGACACACACACACACACACACACAGACCTCTGACTGTGAGGTTCAGTCTCAGCTTCAGTTCTTCTTCGTCCATCAGTTGCAGCAGAAGCCGAATCTATGACTGTGAAAAGTGTGAAAGGAAATGTTTCCTGGACGAGAGGTTTTAGCTCCTCCTCCGTCACAAACACGACAGACTGTTGTTAGTTTCAGTTTCTGACCCAGATTCCAGAGCTGGAATCTGTTTTTCCGTCCATAGTGAAGATGAAGAGATGTGGACGTGGTCCCTGGCTGCAGGCTGAAAGACATCAGAGGGACAGTGAGATGAAGAGACGCAGCTCTAAGTGGTTCCAGACCTCCTCTGGTCTCAGTGTCCATCAGTCAGTGTCAGAGGCTGTAACTAAACACCACACACTGGTACCACAGACTCAGAGGCAGTGGTAGACTCTGCTGTGGCCACACATGATCCATGAGGAGGCTCAGTGCAGATGTGCTCCTTTGGAAACAGACCAGTGTAATGTTCATCTTCTTCTTCTTCTGCTTCTTCTGCTTCTTCTTCTTCTTCTTCTTCTTCGTCTTCGTCGTCGTCTTCTTCTGCTTGTTCTTCTTCCTCTGCTTCTTCTGCTTCTTCGTCTTCTTCCTCTGCTTCTTCTTCTTCTTCTTCTGCTTCTTCCTCTCCTTCTTCTGACAGTAAAACAATAAAAGAAAAGACAAAACAAATCAAACAGTTTAGACAACAACAACAAACCAAAACATATAAAGACTAACATCTGAAGAGGAGTTGGAAGAAGCATGACCTTATCTACCCCCACCCCACCCCCACCCCCCTCCACCTCCATCTCCACTTCTAAATAATTCCTTTTCAGGTAATCAATGACTCATCTGTTGACTGTAAACATGTTTGATGACATCATTGTTTTAATAAATGTTGGATCTGAAGAATAATCAGTCAAACTGTTCTTTGACAGAGACGCAGACACAACGCCACTCCAGAGGACGGAGTCCCGCTCCAGAGACAAGGCGCTGACGTTTGACTGATCTGAAGAAGTTTTAAGTTTATAATAAATAAAAATAAATGCCTCTTTTTGAAATGTTCTCCAGTTGTTCTTTGTGTCGTACTGTGAATAAAGACTCAGTATTTTAACGTGTTGTGTCGTCCTGTGATCTGTGTCGCCGTCAGTGACCTCATCAACGAGGACATTATGAAACCAATGTTTAATTTTCTTGATTGTTGAGTATCCAGTTACAGAAGAGATGCACACAGTTTGTGTGATCCTCAAACATCCTCCTTGTTTTTCCTCTGTCTGTGTTTCCAGCCTCCCTCACATCTGGGCTGTTGTTTGGCTGACTCAGACTCAGAGCAGAGGCTCATGGGATTCCTTGTGTCATTTGCAATTTCAGAGCGCGTCAGCTCTGTAGATTTTAAATTGGTTGTTTTCTTTGAAAGAAAAGTAACCAGAGTCATTTTAATTCAATAAAGCAGCTCCTTGTGAAACCCCAGGTCAGAGCGGGTGGGGGTGGTGGTGGGGGGGTTGTTTATGGATACATGCATGGGAGAGTGAGCAGGACCACTGCAGGGAGTCGTGCAGCTCCATGATCTGTCTTCACTTTAATGAGCCGACGTGTGACTGGAACCAGAGGACGAGTCTGAACCAGTGAGACACCCAGTGACATCACTGGTTCCTTAGTTTTTCACCTGTGACTGTTTGTTGATGTTTGTTGTTGTGTGAAGATCAGTTTAATAAATCTCAGCAAACATATTTACATGTAAGCACTCGTCCTCCATCGGTCTGTTGTGTTTGAACAGGGTCAGTCAGTCCTGGACCTCCGGCTCATCAGACCTCCGTCTTTAAACCCAACAGGCCTCTTGGCATGGAAACCTTTTTTCCAGCCTAAAACCGCTTTAAGATTCTGAACGACTAATTTCACTTGAACGAGGAATTACCCAGAGGCGAGCTGGACTGTTGCCCATGGTAACAGGAAAAGGCTCCTGTGTTAATATCAGATTTCCCTCTGGGGCATAAATTTCCATTGTCTCAGAGACTTTGAACGTGTGTCTCAGGACTGAAGTGTGATCACCTGGTGACACTCTCATCATTACAGCTTCGTGCTTCAGTGTCATCAGTAAATATCAAAACATTAAAATGTGAAACATCCGCCCAGGAATTCAGATTTTTTATCATAAACTGAGAGTAAACATCCTTTATCAGAGTGAACACTAATGAAGGTGTTTGACCTTTGCTTTGATGAGGTCACCGTCAGTTTTATTTATTCACCACTGGAACTGAAACAGTTTCCATTTGTTTCTGTCAGAAACCACAGGCTCTGAGTCTGTACCTGCAGAATAACATCTGTCACAGCTGGAGACAAAACAATCAGGGAGATCCTCTGATGTGGAGGTTGATTCAGTCCAGATATATGTGACGCCTTGTCAGACTCTGACATGTGAACGTGTGCTGCAGACTCTGTTGTCCTCTGTCTGATGAGTTTTCCATGTTATTGTTCAGTGGTTTCTACCTCCTGCATCAAAACTAGAGCGAGTGCAGGATTTCTTCCAGTAATACTCATTTCAGTACTGATAACTATAGGAACATCATCACGTCGACAGGATCTTTGTGTGTCTGATGGATGGATACAGATGGAAACAGGCAGAGCTGCAGTTTGTTCTAACCGTTGTGGAAACTGAGAGAAACGTGTTGTTAGTCAGATGTGAAGACTTGAATTGTCTCAGTGACCCTCAGTGACCAGGTGATGGACTCGGTCTCTGTGTAACAGTGAGGGAGACTTCCTGCTTCAGAGAACAACACTCATGGTGCTGAGTTCAAGGACCAGAAGAAAGTGGAGCATGAGAAAAATACACAAACATGAACAAGAACAAATGTTGATCTTGGACAAAAACAGCTTGAAAATCAGATCCTGACCATGAGGTCAGTGGAGCCACACCTCAGATCTGAGATCAGCACATCGTGTTTCTGACTTCAGATCTTTGTCTTTGTCTGAGGAAACGTCTCCAACGTGTCAGTCAAGGTTTTACTTCATCCTAAACACTCAGATTACCTGTGTGTCCTGCGTCCTGCTGCTCTGATGCTGCATCCAAACACCTCACTCATGGGAGGAATATTATGTAGATAAAGTAATTATACACAATGTGACCAAAACCAGTGGGAATGAACAGAGAAATCAAACCTGAAGAACTGACGGATGTTAGTGATGACATCATCGAGCAGGATTACATCACGCCTTTGTTCTGTATAAGATGTGATGGGAGCTGTTTCCCTCTGGTTGCACAATCATTAATTCAGTTTAGGATAAAATATTCTTATTAAGTTGTTGTTCACTTTTCTGGCTCAGGTGAAATACGATGAGTTCACTGACTCAAAGACACAATAGGAAAGCTGAGTTTGAGCTCCTCAGACACTTTGTGTCCATGATAAACAGCAGCAGCCTGGTTCTGTGGGACAGTCAAGTGATCTGTTTACTTTCTTCTTCTGTGGTGTATTGGCCCTGACCCACCACCCTTCCTGTTTGATGGAAACTTTGTCCACTTTGTCCCAACTTTCAAGTACCTCGGCTCCACAGTGTCCAACACTGGCAACCTCAAACCTGAAGTTGTCTGACGCTGTGCCCTGGCAGCCACCATCATTCAGTCCTTTCCATGCAGACCGTTGTGGCGACACCAGCACATATCCAGGGGGACAAAGCTCAGGGCGTATAATACCGCTGTCATGTCAGCCCTCCTGTATGGCTCCTTGGCGGCCAGGCTCAGTGGCTTTGACACCAGAGCCCTCAGGAGGATCGAAGGCATCATGTGGAGCCAGCATGTCACCAACCAGGCATTAAGAGAGCAAACCCAACAGCTCCCAGCATCCCACCTTGCAGCAATGTGGAGAGTACACTAGTCTGGCCACGTCATCCGCCTGCCCGCAGAACACCCAACACACACCATTCTGGCCTTCAACCCCCTGGCAAGGCAGCTGGAGATGACCCAGAGGTGCCCCCCGCACCTGCTGGCTGGACGTAGTAGCCCAGGACCTTAAAGCCTGCAATGTGGCTCTGGCACAAGCTCAGCACTTGTGCACAACAGACCCAGATGGAGAGACCTGGTCACTATGGTTGGGTCCATGCACCCTGCAGTGCAAGAGCATATGAAGGGTTAGGGTTAACCCTTCACTCTGATGACTTTGGCTCTTACTGAGTTTTCTGACTCCTCCCGTCCCTGTGAGGAGACGGGAGACTGGACTCTGAACTCACCGTCAGAGTCCAGTCCTGCTTCACTTGTGATCATGAGTCACTTTAATCAATGTGGAGGAAGCAGGTGAAGATGCTCTGTCCCTTCTGATCTCATCTGATGGATGTGAAGAAGCATCATCAGAGTCTGTGCTTTTTGAGAGTGGAGTTCATAACAACACTTTAGAGAACAAATGATAACCCCCCCCCCCCCTCTCTGTGTAACTGTGTCTTCTATTCAGTCACTCATATTTGATCATTCATTTGACTCGGGTTCCACTTGAAGACTTTTAAACTTCATGCTGAGTTTTAAGCGAACGCCTCTGATCTGCTGAAAATCAAACGCTCCTCTGGACGAGCCGGAGACAACGGGACCAAAACCGTTTCATGAGCTGAGCTTCATCCTACAGTTTGATGTGAAATGTTTACCACATCACACAACTGGATAATCTCATTAGCATATCAGATGAGAGGATGCAGATGTAGGTGTGTGATCCCTGTGGGTGAGAGGAGCAGATGGCAGCAACACACACACACACACACACACACACAGGTTCAGTAGTTTGGTCCCTGAATGATGACACATCAGTCAGATAATAATCAACAGATCAATCTGATCATCAGTCTGACCTCACTCAGGGTCTTTTCATTTTATACGTTCTTGTTGTTTTTCCAAATGCTGTTTGTGTGTTTGTGTCTGGTGACGTGCGAGTGTGTGAAGCTGGCGTCCAGACTCTAGCTGCCCCTGTGGGGTGGGGGTTAGTGCTGAACTGTATTATCAGGACATTCCTCAGCAGCAGGTTGTGTAACGAGTCTGAGGAGCTGAACACAAACATCATGAGGCGTTCAAGTGTCAGTGAGGAAAATAATGACTTTCCATCTGCACTGGTTGAGTGGCGCTGCAGAGATCAGAGGATCGCCTCTCTGTGGTGTGTGTCTGTGTGGAGGACCTCCTGCTGAAGGAGCAGTGGCTCCACTAACGAGGCAGACGAGGGTTAATTAGAAGTGAAAACTTTTTCATCAAGGTTTTTTTTTATGTAACTGTGAGGTGAGTGCTTTTCACTTCCTGATCAGTCATGTTGAAATCAGCTGTACATATCTATCTATATATATATCTACGTAGACACACCAGTAGACAGACAAAGACTGTATTTGTATGTCCAGTCTTTGTGTGGGATGTGAAACGTCCTCTCTGGTGATGTCAGTGAGGTCTGAACATGAACATGAGGAGCTGCTTCACTTTAGCTGCAGTTTGACACCACACACCTCAGCTCAGTCCTCAGCTCCACTGTCGGCAACCAAGTGGCATTATGGGTAATACAGGTCTGATGAGGACAAAGACCAACATGTGGGATTAAAAAACACTTTGCCTCCTTGTTCGTCCCTCTTGTTTTAAACCGACAGTTTTCACTGGACGGCAGCAGCAGACTGAGCTACAGACTGTGTGTAACTGGACGGACAGTTTTCATTCTCTCTCTCTTTCTCTCTCTCTCCGTCTGTAGTTTTTTTCCCATCATGCATCATGCTTCAGACGTAACGCTGCAGTTCTCATCAGTTTATCAGCTGTTTGATTGTTTAACATAACCTTCATTCTGTTCTCATATGCTGTGTGAAACGTGATGATGTGTTGATCTCAGGTTCAAACAGGCTGTGGTGTCGGACGGAGCTGAGCCCAGGGAACAGAACAGAACCATAGAAGGAGGTGAAGTGGATCCAGAACCTCAGTGTAGGATTCTTCTGGTCTGATCATGACCACAGATAAAACATGGCTCCATCTTTAATCACTGTCCATGTCTGCTCGTCAGCACAGCTGCAGACCCACATGTTCTATTGTCCATCACAGTGGGTTCTGTAGAATAACTGTTATTGAGTGGAGTCAGTGCAGGTCAGAGCAGAAACAGCTGCTGTGAATCCATCCCATAGTTCACACAGAAACAACAGTGAGTGTTTATCAGGTTCATCTGTTGTTCCTTGTTCCCTACATTACTCACCACATCATTACTAATCACATCAGCTGCTGTAACCTGCTCTCGAGGCCACGCCCACTTTCTGTTGGATGCTCAGTGATTTTCAAACAAATAAAAATTGTCCGATTCTTTTTTCTGTCTGTCAGAAACGTTTCCTGGCAAACAGAGAGTTTCTCCTCCTGCTGTCGCTGCTGTCACAGCTCATTCCTAATGTATTTGTCTGGCATTATGCAGAGGTTAAATAGAAATTGAGGCTAAAGGAAAATAAATATTGGGAAACGTAGCAGGAAATTGAAAACAGCAGAGCAGCCATGTTTGCCCTGCAGTGCTGAAAACACAGGATCATTTTCCCCCACAGCTCCTCTTTCTGACTGATCTCCTTCCTCCTGCTCCCCCTCTGCTCTCCTCATGTTTGTGAAGGTTTCCTGAACCTCTCTCACGAATGCAGGAGAGGGATTAACCCCCCCCCCCCCCCGTTACAGCCCCTGTTTTGTAAATACATAGACGTCCTCCAGTGTGAAGGATGAACAGCTGGAACATGGAGGAATCCTTCGCATGTCCTTCTATATGTTATTGACACTTTCTCCTCCAGACGAGTAGCAGCTGATGTCACTCTGATGTCACACTGATGTCACTCTGATGTCACTCTGATGTTCCTGTTTCTCTTCAGTCACAGTTTGAGACAAGTTTCTGTTCAGTTTTCAGACGTGTGGGATTCTGATCCTCGTGAGAGCAGCTCTGTCACTGCTGTTTGTTCTGTCTCCCTGTGGTTGTTGTTGTTGTTGTGGTTGTTTCTGATGATGTGCCTAACGACTCCCTCTGTGGTTTAATTGCAGAACTGCAGGTTTAGTTTGTAGTTTTGTAGTTTTTCCTTTCTGATGTTTGAAGCCGGTGTGTGTGTGAAACATGAAACACTTTTCATCAGTGATTGTTAAAGGTCAGAGAGAGGAGCTGTGTTTTCTATGAACAGCACTGTGTATTTGTTTGTGTGTCACATGAAGCTGGAGATAACTCCTCTGTGCTCCCTCTGACAGGAGCAGCAGTGGGAGGAGCAGCTCCTCAGCTCGTTCAGGAGGATTTCTGTGTTTGAACCAGGAGGCGATGGTGAGAGTGTCGACGCTGCTCGCCCTGTTGTTTGTCTGACTGAGCTGATTTTGTTATTAATCCATTGCTCTGCTCTGATCAGCAGCCCCCCCCCCCCCCCCATGATCAGAGAGTGACATGTGCTCTAATGGAGCTGATGCAGCTCTTCCAGTCAGGGGGATTGTAAACAGCCGCTGGGCAGGAAGAAAACATCAGAGCTGCATTAATAGGTTCAGAACGTTGTGCGTGTAATCGTTGAGCGGCTTGTGAATGAAATGGCTCCTTGGAGACAACACAGTGCTGCTGGAGGCTCGGCTCCGTGACGCTGCTGCAGGTGGCTCTCCCGGGCACACCCAGGAGGACAGATTAAATGAATCCTCCCTGTAAAGGACAATAAAAGTGTAGATGTGATCCTGGACTGTCTCTCTGCCACATCAGCCTCACAGTAACTGTTGTACCACATGTATAATGCATGGTTATGAGGTGCAGATCCACAGCTGCATCGTTTCCTGCTGCTCAGTGAATTTCATCTGGTTTCAAACTTCATGAAAATTTATGACAGACATCATCATTAATCTGAGCTGTGGCGCTTCCTGTCCTTTCCCAGGCTGCATCAAGGTCACATTTAAATGAGCTCTAACTGATGTGAGATATTGTTCTGCACAACAGTGCAGAGTGACTCATGAAGGAGAAATGTGTTACAAAGGCTGTGAAACAGGCAGAAACATATTCATTTAGAGTCTTTTAGCTCTGACTTTGAGAACTTAATTAGCTTTGTTTAATTCCTCCGGACTGGAGCTAAAGCTGCTTCTGACTGGATACAACACACACAGTTTCCTCTTCTCTTTGATATGACCTGAGGTCATGGAGCCTCTGAACTGTGACATTGAGCTTCAGTAGGAAGATCCTGCAGGTGAACGGGTCTGTACCTGAGAGCGTCCTGTCTGAACCTGAGTGTGTGGAGCGACAAACACAAACTGGGCTAAACAGGAGAGTTTCTGCTAAAGCAACAAAATGTTGATGCTGAGGAGGCAAAACCCTTCCTCTGTGTGTGTGTGGTGTGTGTGTGTGTGTGTGTGTGTGTGAAGCTGTGCTCATTATAAAATAACTTGGGATTCTTCTCTCGTCTCTGAGGTGTTTAACAGACTGCGTTACTCACTGTCATCATCATTAATAATGAATATATGTATTGATACAGAACATGATGAAGGATTGATTGATAGAACTGATAGAAGCAGTTCTTGTCCATTTGGACAAGGTCTGAGAAAATGATGTGTTTGGATCCAGCGATGGACTGGACACTTTCTGAACCTCTGAGGAACTCATTAAAACTCCACATCTCCTTTAGCCACGAAGAGTTTCCACTCCCCGGAGACAACACTGAGAGACGCTCTGCAAGTCTAATGTGTGAGCTAATAGTATGTCCAATATAATACTAACAGAGGCACAGACAGGGAGGCAGTGTCAGTGTCACTGAGGACCCTGGTCCTTCAGAGTCTTGTCCAGCTGCTCATCCTGTCTGTGCTGCTCCTTTCTTTCCTCTGTGTGGCTGTGATCTCTGAACAGAGGATTCATTCCTCCCTCACCATGAATGTGGCTCTGCTCCTTTGTATATATTATGGGATTGATGAAATCTCTGCTCCTCTGTAGCAGAGCCCCTGCCTCCCCCACAGAGAGGAGCCCCCTCATCCATCACACAGAGTCGTGACCTTAACGTCCTCAGAAACATCCATCAGCAGTTCCAACCTAAAGGTCTGTGTCCTCCACACGTCTGCTCTGTCTCTTTCTGTCTTAGAGGTGGTTTGGCCGATTGGATCACAATCCGTCCTCACTGTGTTTTGGGTGTGTTTACACCTGTACTTTCAGGTGGTCAAGCTCTATCCAATGACTGAAGAGGCATGTAAATGCCAGCTGTAAACGGGCTGCTGGATATTCAGCAGCAGCAGCAGCAGCCATCTTGACTGTTTGTGTTTTTATTCCTGTTTGTGTCCACGCCCCCCCTCCCCCCCTCTTCTCACTCTGAACCTTCTCAGGAGGAAACACTGTTTCTGTTCAGACTGCAGCTCTGAGTTCACATCTACAGTATCAATACAAAGCAAACGCCCGACAGATAAACATGGAGGCCTCATCACTGTGTTGATATTGATGTTGTTGTGTAACACAATAACATCAGTAGCAGGTCTCTGCACCTGTACAGAGATGACTGGTCTCCTCAGCACAGGACAATGTGAATCTATAGGAAGTGACATCATCGAAATGTCAAAGGTCACAAAAGAAGAAACTAATGAATAAAACAAAATAGATGAAATACAAATGAAGAACACAGTTTCATCAGGATCATTAATTATTCAAAATCACTGGAGGCTGAATGTCGCAGACGTTGTTAGAGCTTTCCTGGAATTAATAATCACACAGTTGAATAATGGGAATCGTGTGTGATCCTATTGGAGGCACGGTTCACGGCTTTTACAGAGACTTACTGCCACAAATCTGATAAAGGAACAAGATGCTTTATGAAATCATTAGGTAGAAACCTAGACGTGTGTGTGTGTGTGTGTGTGTGTGTGTGTGTGTGTGTGTGATGATCACAGCTCTGAGATGGGAAAACCTGTTAAGTGACACTAAGTCCAGTGAGTCACACTGTTATAAATGACACTGGGTCAAATCTCCATCTCATGCTCAGTGTGTTAATTTACATCACGTGACTTTAGAAATCAGCTGAACTCATATTTCATTGTTGTAATTGAAGTCAGTGCAGAGACATGTCTTCATTTCAGCTGCGGCTGCAGACAAACCTTGTTTGTAACGACACTTAGCCGGAAAAGAACAAATAAAACTAAATCCATTTACTGCTCCGATCTCCATGATGCTGGACGTCCATCAGTCAGCAGCACCGAGCACCAGCTTCAACACGGAGCTGCAGCACTAACCTGGTGCTTCCCTGAGGAGAATCAGGGAAACCTGCTCAGGATGATGGAGGACGAGGAAAGGACGAGTGAACAAACAAACACCTTCAGGTCTGAGGCCTCGCTCAGAAACGTTGAGTTTTGTTTTTTGATGTTGAAACTAAAAAAACAATCTGTTCCTATCTTTTCAGAAACGTATCACCAACACAAAGGAGCAGCAGAGGAGCCTACACTACACCCACCCCGACCCCCACCCTCACCTCCACCCACTGCTGGAGGTATGAAAAGGCAAGGCAAGTCTATCTGTACAGCCCCAACACTTTGTCTCAAGGGTCTTTATACAGCATCATAAAAACATCCTCTGAGTCATCGACTGAGGAAAAACTCACTGAGGAGAACCCTCAGTGTGAGAGACAGAGGAGGACACCTGGACACCCAGGACAGGCAGACGTGACATACATGATGTGCACAGACCAGGAAACAGTTTACAACATGGAATATGGAAAAACATGGAGATGGTCAGTTAACAAGAGAAACAGAGCAGCTGTGTGACTGACTGGGATCACTGCAGTGCTGGAGCTGGAACAGAGACAGCAGGACTGAAGAAGTGAAATACTTCAGAAGATCTGATTAAAGCTTCTGTTCACTGGAACCTCCACTGAAGACACAAACCATCAGGTACAACACACACTCACACACTGCTCTTCACAGCACTGCTGTCAGAGACAACAAGCCTCTTGTGCCCCTCTGTTAAAGTTTCATGTCCCCTGTAGAAAGGACTCATACTAAGAGAATGACTTCTGAAGGTTTGTCTGTAGAATATCATGATACAGTTTCTCTTCTGGTTCTGAATCACAGGACTTTACTGTTGGTGTGTTTGAACCGAAAACACATCAACAACAGGAAAGCTGTTTGCCTGCTGAACAGTTTGTTCACGTTTTGTCATCATGTTACACAGGTTTGTTGTCTGAACCAACCAGTAGCTGAGACCTCAGAGCTCAGACCTCAGAGCCCGTCCCGTCAGTAGGACTGTGCAGCTCAGAGACGCTGGCTGAGGACCAGCAGCAGCAGCAGGCGCAGCAGCAGTGAGAACACTGAGCCCAGACTTAATCTGCTGTCTCCACCAGCCCCACAGAAAGTTACCCAGGGGCCAAACAAGGTCAGAATGGGCCTCTAGTGCCCCCTCCCCCACCCCCTCCCGCCCCTGACAGCTCCTGTCAGTCTCCAGGTGGAGGAGTTGGCCCAGGTGAGCCCTGCGTCCCAGCCTTGGACAGAACGTTTGAAATGCAGAGGGTCCCTGGGAGGAAACAGCTCGTAGGTCTCCACACCTGACGACTGTGTCAAGAATATTGTGGAGAGAAACTCAGCGTCTCCACAGAGAGCGAGCACAGACACGATCAGAGGAGGAAACCTGCTCAATTTCTCAATGAACCACCAGACAGTGAGTTTGTAGTTTCACCAGGTTTTAGCAGCAGATGTTTCAGCTCTAATGATAAAGATGCTGGTCTGAGTTCAGCTTCACAGCTTCAGTCACTCACTCACTGTTACTGTACATGTTAGTGACACAACTGTCAAACTCAGGACACACAAACAAGCTGAGCTGTGGGAGACTTTCAGCAGCCACAGAAAAACAGGTGAAGAACTGAGTCTGGCTGTTTCTGTTTCTGTTTGAGCCCTTTATTCTGTGTATGTTCTCACCTGGGCTCTGGGCTGTTTAAAGAGCTGGACATTGATGCAGAGTGAGTTTAATCCTCAGTCTTCATCTTAATGGGTGATAGAGGACAGACTAATAAACTAACTTTCACTTGCTAAGAGGATTAAGTTTTGTTTCAACTAAATTGGATTATTAAGCACTGATTCATCCTCTTTGGTGTTGGACAGGATCAGGAGCACAAGTTCACTTTCATGATTGTCACCCACTGTCTAAGAATAATTTCATTAAGTTCAGACGATCGTTGGAGCGTGAGCGCAGAGACGCTGACGTGACAGTTCATCATCAATGTAAATGTGATCAGAATGAATCCAGAGTCAGTGCTCTGAACGATCTGAGGAGTTTAACATGAGTTACATGAATTATGTAATAAAACATGCGTTGAACTGTAACCTGCAGTCTCTTATCAGACATATTTAAACAGTCTGTTTATTGTGCCTCTCTACACACAGAGACACATGTTCATTTATTAATCAAAGAAACACAAGGCTGGACTCACACCTACTGTACAGAACCCAGAGGTCCTGTGAACTCTGTGAGATCCTGCAGATCAACATCAGTGTCTTTACCATCAGAGCTTTGATTTTAGGCTCCAAATGGAAAACTGACTAAATGTTTTCTATAAATCAGAGTTGTTGTTGTTGTGTTGTTGTTGTTGTTGTTGTTGTTGTTGTTGTTGTCGTCTTTGTTGTTGTTGTGGCCAGAAGAAGAGTAGAAATCATCCTTCATTACTACACAGTAACTGAGACACAGACACACGTTCATGTTTCACAACCTTTATTTTTTTTTTTTTTTCTTGAACAGACAAAGAGAAGTAATGATGATGATGATGACGATGACAATGATGAGGATGATGGGAAACGAGTTCAACACAGAAACCTCCTCCTGTTCATCAGAGTCCAACACAGGAAGTGGTTTGTGATGATGTTGTGTCTGGTGTGTAGTTTTCTGCAGCCGTATTGTTTGTGTAGTTGTGTAGTTGGCGTGTTTGAGCCTGTGAGACTGGACCCAGTGGAGCTGCTCCATGTCTGACCAGTTCAACCAGTTTAACTTGGTGAAAGTCACAAACATCAGCCTGTGATATGGAAACACAGTTATACTGGGCCTGTGCAGCCATTGGAAATATCATTAGAGAACATCTGGTCATATTTCATATGACAGTATAAAGCAGTTTATGCTGAAGCAACACACACACACACAGTAACACACACAGTAACATTGTTTATAACAGCGATCTGGCATCAGAGGGAACCTCCACTGTAAATATTCCACTGTTGTGATGTTTTATTTAACCTTCAGAACGACTCTGGAGGACTGACGTCTGTTCTGGGCCAGAACCCAAAGCATTAGTGAAAACTAGAAATCACAGCACATGAAGATTTATCTGTCGTTCTAAACCACAGACTCATCAAGCCGTCTGCGTTCACACTGTGTAAACTTATCATTATCTTATATGTCTTATAGTTTGGGAGTGTTGAGTCTGAATGTGACCGTTGTTGGAGAAAGTCCCTCACTTGAAAAGTTTTAACTGCTCCAACTCTTTGAGGTGGATGGATTTGACTGACATGAAGAGACACAGACAGGTTTTAGAGGCAGGGACGGAGTTGTTCAGGTGTGTGTAATAGTGCCATAAAGCATGAACTCACCTCCCCACAGCAACACACACACACAGACACACACTCAGAGGACAACAGTCCAATGAGCAGCAGCTAACTGGTGCATTTGGAGCTAATGGTCTGTGAGAGAGCAGCTCTAATTATCCTCTCTCACCTGCAGCTCTGTGTCAGTGCTGTTGGTCTTGATAAAGTTTAAAGTTCAATAACCACCACCATCACTGTGTCATTTTACTGTGGCGAACATAAAGCAGAGGAGGTCAGTGTGGCCTGATCTCTGAGTGGTCACACATGTAACAGACACAGTTGTCTTCTACAGATGTTCAGTAGCTGCAGAATCAGATGGAGGACGATCGCCGACATCCTGAGGACGGTGATCAGTCCGGGAGTTTTTACTCCACATGCTCTAACAGACTCTCAGATGAAGGAAGAGAGCTGTGATTGGTCACACCAACAACTGCAGCAGGACGAGGACCATGTCTTGTCCAGGGCGGGTGATGAGTTCCTGCTTCTATAAACTCTGACAATGTGGGAAAACCAGAGATTTACAGTGACACACCTCAGTCTTGACTCATGGTCTGCAGCTCCTGCAGCTCAGACCTCTGTTCTGCTCCACAAACATGAAACAGGCATCAGCTATGTGTCTATTGTTGAGCTGTTTGCTTGATTCTCACTTAGGATCCAGGGCCACTTCCTGTAAATGCCCTTCAGTGTGGGCAGAGCGGCGTGGAGCCGACGTGTCCAGGCGCTCCGCAGGAGGCTTTATCCTGTTATTGTTGTAGAAGCAGCTGTTTCAGATCCTGACTTTAAAAAGAGAAAAAGCCCAAACAGGAAGTCAGGAAGCTCCTGTAATGATGCAGGACATTTTCTAAACACATTGTTGTCTAACACATCTGGAGCACATGTGGAAGTGTCGCAGCTCTGTGCTGGAGTGAGATATGTCTCAGGCCATTGTGATGTAGCCTACCACTTAAATCTTTAAAGTGTGTGAGCTGAGACAGGTCACTGCTCAGATGCAGCTACAGTGAACACAAACTGATGCACTGATGGACGGCATCTATCTGAAGTCACTGACATTAGCCACCAGAAGCTAAGGGTTAGGGTTAGGGTTAGCCCTCAGAGAGGACCCTAACCTCAGAGAGGAAGAAATGCTGCTCTGCTTCTTGCAGGCTCCTCATGGTCGTCCAGAGGAAACTGGCTGAGAACTTTGTGTGCTGAGTGATTACATAAGCAGCAGGAGCCAAAAGTCTTAGTGAGCAGATCCTCAGTATCTGACTTCATCGAGGGCTTGAACTCTGCCTCTAATTAGATCTGTCAACTCAAAGCTGCTGTCTGTGGGAACTGTACAGAGAAGAGCTGAGCCACTGGAACCAGCCGCTGTGCGTGTGTGTGTGTGGTGGCGGCGTGGGGGTGGGGGGTTACATGTGCTGTACAGGTGTTAACAGATGGAGACATGAAGACCAGATTGATTAATTTTCATAAAGCAGCACGTCACTGCACGACTGGACAAACAGCAAACATCTGTCAGCTCAGGAACTTCCCCCAAAAACCCCTCACATCACTGCCGTGTGCGTGTGTGTGTGTGTGTGTGTGTCTGTGTGTAGAGGTCCGCCATCATCACAGCTTTATATTGTGATATCAGTGTTATAAGATAAGATCAGACTTCACTGAGGTGAAGTTCACATGCAGCTAAAACCTTTAAGTCAAATAAACAAAGTAAATGAGAAATCAGATTTTTAAAAAGCTAAATATAATACACACACTACGTACATGTGTGTATCCGCTCAACACGTCAAATAGACTCAGTGTTAAACTGTTTAACGTGCACAGTGTCATGTCCAGTATGTGTGCAGTCTTTGTAATATACACACACACTGTACTGTACATGTACATACATACATACACATTATACTGTATGTGTAACAGTAATGGAGGTGAACACAGTGACAGTATAAAACCTACAGCTGTGTAATAAGTAAAGGTTCAATAGATTTATAGTGAGTAATGAAATAAACTGGGATTGGACAGTTTGTGGTAAACTCTTATTTTGACAGTGGAGACAGGGAATGATGTCATGTTGTGAGGATCTGCTGCTGGAATCAAACCTGCGACGCTGTGATTACAGTGTGTTAACCACCTGTCTCTGATGTAATGATGGTGTTACTCGTCAGCACAGTTTGTTTCATCACCTCGACTCTTTACACACAAACATTCAGTTCTGAAAAATCCTCCACAGTCTTTGTCTCAGTGCTCACTCCTCCTCTCTACCTCCGTCTGTCTGTCACTCTCTTCTTCTACCCCTTTGATCTGTCCACACAAACTGAAGCTCCACCTCACCTGCTCACCTGTTCACCTGCTCACCTGTTCATCTTTTCACCTGCTCACCTGTTCACCTGCTCACCTTTTCATCTGTTCACCTGTTCATCTGCTCACCTGTTCATCTTTTCATCTGCTCACCTGTTCACCTGTTCACCTGTTCACCTGCTCACCTGTTCATCTTTTCACCTGCTCACCTGTTCATCTTTTCACCTGCTCACCTGATGTGACACCACACATGTATCATGATATGGAGGATGTCCCTCACAGGGACCCGTAGATGTGGTTTAATCTTATCTTCACGTAGATGATCTGATGGTGTGTTCAGGTGCTGCAGCCAGTTTAACCCATTCAGCAGCAGGACGTTGTTCACTGAGCATGTGATGGTGCCACCATCAGCTGTAAATGATTCTGATTCCTCCTCATCCAGAGGCTCTGCTCTGACATTCCTCTGGATTTCTCATTTTCCAAAGCCGCAGCCACAAAGTGTGTGATTGGCTCCGAGACCTTTACCTCTTCCACAGCGTCTGTGACTCTGCTGCTGCTGGAAACTTTCAGAGCTGCACAGTAGCAGGAAAATCCCACAGCAGAAACGTGATCTCTAACTGCTCTGACATTTTGCTGAATTTACAGGCATGAGGTGGAGCTGCCAGGAGATCAGATCTTTACCACACAATTATCACGAGCAGAGATCATGACATCACCGCAGCAACATGCTGCCTGTTAAAGTCATCACTCTGGTTCATTTGTTAGTGTCTGAAGTGACGAGATGGAAGGAGAGTGTGTCACTGCAACACAACAGAGAGGAGATCCACAGCTCCTGTCCTCACAACGTGTGAGTGTGTCATTAACACAACATCAGGGTTTCACCGGTGCTGCTGTTCTACAGGTGGGTGGAGTCAACAGAACGGACAGGAAGTTGTTTCTGTTCATTGATCACCTCATCATTCAGCTCCAATAATCACTGTTCACTTTTTAATCCCTGGATTCCAGAGCTGTTCACCTTGGACACATGGAGGAGTGTGTGTTCACAGGAATCACAGGAATGTCACAGACGGACCTGAACGTGCTCATCACACACCACTGCAATAAACCAGGAGGAGTCACAAGGAGCCAGGAGGAGCCAGGAGGAGTCAGGAGGAGTCACAAGGAGCCAGGAGGAGTCAGGAGGTCTCAGGTAAAACCACTGAGATGAAGCTGTGATCCTGAATCTGATGCTGTTTGATATGAACAGTGTCAAACACACACAAACATCTTGAATCAGCTTCATCACACTCACCTCTTTATTATTATTGTTATTAACATGCTTCACACTGACTCTGCAGTTTCACATGGAACTCTGTGGCTGTGTTTGTTAAAGGGGGCATGTTGTGGAAGACACACACCTTCAGAAAGGTGTGTGTCTTCCTTCGGCCACAAAATGTGAGAACTGACAATAAAACCTGTCGTTTGCTCCACAGGTTGAAATCCATGTGGTTTTCTGAGCTGCTCCCTCTGTTGTCTGATAATGATGTCATTAGTTTTCAAA
Source organism: Caranx melampygus (assembly GCA_019059645.1). NCBI lineage: Eukaryota > Metazoa > Chordata > Actinopteri > Carangiformes > Carangidae > Caranx > Caranx melampygus. Next base: position 18,303 of record JAFELL010001572.1, on the reverse strand, counting down.
TTTGCATAATACCGCCCCAACCTGGTACCAGTAGAAGGGGTGGGGCGGGGCTATCAGTGGTTCATTTGCATTTAAAGGGACAGGGCAGTGAAACAGACGGCTCTGAACAGGGCTGTTCTGAGCAGATGAGAAGAGCCGTGATGTTTGATGGTTGGGGTGTTTTGACCGGAGCATGCCACAGACATGTCTTTAAGACTCCTGGGAACTGTTTTAGTTTATAGAAAAGGAGCAGAATATGTCTCCTTTAATGATCCATTTTAATGATGCTACTTTCCTTCGACCTTTAATTATTGAAACTGTTGAAAACAAACTGAGCCTCGTCTGCTGCCAGATTTCAACACAAAGTGAAATATGTCAGTGTGGACAGCTGTAAAAGTGTCCAACATCTGTATAACATCTGTATAACAGCTGTATAACAGCTTTATTACATCTGCAGAACATGTCAGTCCTCTCATACTCTGATGAGTCTCATGTCGCCACCTACTGGTTGTAGCGTGTCTTTGTGTGTGTGTGTGTGTGTGTGTGTGTGTGTGTGGTGTTAGCCTGGCTCAGATACAACAGTGTGTGGTGCTGCTGGTCACTCGGGCTCCTGACAGAGCAGATGATGGAGCTCTCTCTCTCCGCAGCATCTTCTCTTCATTCTCATTGTTTCATCTTCACGTTTCACTTTTCAAATTGAACAAATCTTCTTCTTCTTCTTGTTTCCATTCCTTGGATTTATTCAGACAAGGATTTTAGACACTTTTCCTTTTGCTCTTGAAGCTCCCTGCACTTTCTCTCTTCATCAGATGCTTCACGTTGTTTCGAGCTGGGAACATTTTCTCCGCTGTGAACTGGCGCGTCTCCAGTTTGAGGAGAACATGGTGATTGAAGCTCAGCACAAAGTGAGTGGTGAGGAGGCACCGTGTCTCCTGTGAGGACCCGGGACCAGTTGTCCACCTCGGCGGCTCCAGGTGTCTCCTCCAGCCGCTGCATGACTGCACAGCTCTGACGCATCTGCAGCGGACCACACTGCGGCAATGGAAACTGTTTCAAACCAAAGTGACTTGTGGCAATTCAACGACTCCTGGAGGAACTCGAGCCTCGTGAACGGAAGCGCCGGACTCAACCAGACCAACCCTCTGAAGCGGAACGAGGAGGTGGCGAAGGTGGAGGTGACGGTGCTCGCCCTGGTGCTCTTGCTGGCGCTGGCGGGGAACCTGTGCGTCCTGCTGGCCATCCACACCACCAAGCACAGCCAGTCCCGCATGTACTACTTCATGAAGCACCTGAGCATCGCAGACCTGGTCGTGGCCATATTTCAAGTTCTGCCTCAACTTATCTGGGACATCACCTTCCGCTTCTACGGACCGGACATTCTGTGCAGGTTGGTGAAGTACCTGCAGGTGGTCGGGATGTTCGCCTCCACCTACATGTTGGTGCTGATGTCGGTGGACCGGTGTCTGGCCATTTGCCAACCGCTCCGGTCTCTGCACAGGAGGACGGACCGGTTCTACGTGATCTTCTCGTGGACGCTGAGCCTGCTCTTCAGCGTCCCGCAGATGTTCATCTTCTCCCTGACGGAGGTGGGCTCGGCCGGGTCGGGGGTGTACGACTGCTGGGGGGACTTCGTGAAGCCGTGGGGAGCCAAAGCTTATATCACATGGATCAGCCTGACCATCTACATCATCCCGGTGGCCATCCTGAGCATCTGCTACGGTCTCATCAGCTTCAAGATCTGGCAGAACTTCAAGCTGAAGACCCGCAGGGAGCAGTGCATCAGCCTCACGCCCAAGACCTCCAAGGGAAACACGCTGGCGCGCGTGAGCAGCGTGAAGCTGATCTCCAAGGCGAAGATCACCACCGTGAAGATGACCTTTGTCATCGTCCTGGCTTACATCATCTGCTGGACCCCGTTCTTCTCCGTCCAGATGTGGTCCGCGTGGGATCCAGCTGCGCCTCGTGAGGGTAGGTTCAGTTTTACGTTGGATGACACAGAGCGCGCGCCGGGGCGCACATGCGTTGACAGCAGATCTATAATACCTCTCATGTTTCACTCTGACAGTTGGATCGGTTCGTTTACACCGTCACTTTCACGGGTGGAGCTGCGTCTCTGCATCGTCTCGTGCGTCACGGCTGTTTACGCGCGAGCGCTTCATCACCATCGAACAGGTTTTAATCTGACAGTTCATTTATAACTTTACACTGTTTGTTTATGTTGTTGACGTGATGACGTATCACGGACGTGCAGGTGATTTAAAGTGAAGATCTGAAGCTTCTGTGAGTTCAGAGGAAAAGATCCGAGTCCCCCGTCCCTTCCTCGCGCCCTCAGTCTGACGGTTAATCATTAATCTCATTAGTTTGCACCAGCGCGCGCCAAGCGGCTCCTATTGTGGTCGTAAAGTCCAGAGTGTCGTTGACATTTGGCTCCTGAGGCCCCTGACCCCCCCCCCCCCACCACCACACACACTCACACACACACACACACACACACACTTGATGTGTTTCCACTGTGTGGTTTGACTGATACTGATCAGTGTTGGAGGAAGTGTGTGTGTGTGTGTGTGTGTGTGTGTCACTCAGACAACAAGCAGCTTGGTGTTTCTGTGGAGTAAACAGCTCCTCCTTTGAATGAGACAAAGAGGTTTGAGGCCAAAATAAGACAATAATAAGCGGAAGTGTCTGGTGAGCAGAGATAAGTGGAGTGGAGCCGAGGCCTCACTCTGCTCTGGGTTTGTGTAACAGGTTCCAGCTGAATGAGTGAGGACCCGTCACTCTCCTCAGGCTGCATTGTTCACACAAGCTATTTACTCTGTGGAGCTAAACAGCTGCACATTGCACTGAGCCGTCAGCCGCTTCTTCAGCAGTGAGGAGGAACACACTGGTTCTGGGTGTGAAGATACAACGTCAGCGCTGAAAGTCGGACTCAGAGCGGCGGCGGCAGCAGCCTGTGAGTGGAGCAGAAAGTGATTGATTCATTTAGTGTTGCAGAGACTGGATGAGTGCAGATGTCTCATGGCTTTCTTCCACGTGAGCAGCTCTGAGAGAGGCCAGAGGAGGCAGCGGCACCACGTGCTGCTGTTTGTGTACAAGACATAGAGCAGAGTGTCACCTGTGTGTGTGGAGATAAGTGTCCATTAGACTTGAAGTCAGCAGAACGAGCCCAGAGCAGGAAGCTGCGCTCTGACAAAACAACTGCTAATCATCATCAGTGTTGACGATCTGATTCACACTGTGACATGAAAACTGATCATTAGTTCTTATCAATAATCCCAGGCCTCAGACACACATCGTCACTGACTGGCTGTTTCATAAATCCACTTTTCCTTTATTCGTTTTCACCATGAAAACTTCCATGATAAATGGAGCAAAGCATCATGGATCATTTCTGCCACACCAGAGAATCTTCATCATCTGCTGATGTTTCCTGATAAACAGAGGCTTAGAATTAAAGTGTGGAGAAACATCGGATTCTACCTGCAGCCTCACTTCCCCCGGCTTGTTACTCAGAAATCCTCAGGACACACACACACACACACACACACACATCATCTGTTCAAGTTCATAGTTTGACACTTTGGGAAATATTTCTGTTGTCTTCTTCGTTGGGAATCACAGCACAACTCTCCCTGTTGACACGAGCGACAGCTGCTCACTTAGCTCACTTAGCTTAGCATAAACACCTGTAACAGGTTAAACAGCCGGCTGGTTCTGCTCAACACATTTCAGGCCTTGTGTGTGTGTTCAGGACCTGCAGCTTCCGCTACCTGTAGGGCCAGACCTGGAGCTTCTGCTCTCCACCTGGTACCGGGCGGACCTGCAGCTTGCTCTCCACTGTACCGGCGGACCTGCAGCTTCTGCTCTGTACATGGTTCTGTGCTGGACCTGCAGCTTCCTCTCTCCCCACTGGTACCCGGGCCAGACCTGGAGCTTCTGCTGGTACCGTACCTGCAGTTCTGTGTACGTGGTTCTGTGACCTGCAGCTTCCTCTGCTCTCCACCTGGTACCGGGCCGGACCTGGAGCTTCTGCTCTCCACCTGGTACCGGGCCGGACCTCAGCTTCCTCGCTCTCCACCTGGTACCGGGCCGGACCTGGAGCTTCTGCTCTCCACGGTACCGGGCCGGACCTGCAGCTTCCTCTGCTCTCCACCTGGTACCGGGCCGGACCTGAGCTCTGCTCTCCACCTGGTACGGGCCGGACCTGCAGCTTCTGCTCTGTACCTGGTTTGGTGCTGGACCTGCAGCTTCCTCTGCTCTCCACCTGGTACCGGGCCAGACCTGCAGCTCCTGGCCCAGCGGCCAGACACACTTGCCCAGCGGCATCAGTCAGTCAGTCTCAGTGTTGTTGTTAAAGTGGTTCCAGCAGCAGCTTCCTCTGACTCAGATTGATTCATCTTCGTCTTTGCAGCTTGAATCACAGTGAAAGAGCCGCGACCTTTCCCAGATTAGAAGTTTTCCATCTTGAGCAACTCATCAGACTTATCAATACCATTTTTGGAAATGTCAGAAGATGGTTAAAAAGCCCGTTCCTCCGAGCTTTGCTGAACAAACACCAGTGACGTGTGTGGTTTCACATTTAAGAGCCAGACAGATTTCATTATGTAGAAGACAAAAACACCTGAAGGTTAAAGCCAGACTCACACACACACACATTGTTGGCCTGCTGAGGCGGCACCACTGACACTCAGAACTATTGATTAGCATTAAGTGCTTCACAGACACAAACCCACTGTTCAGTGTCTGAGTGCAGATTTGTTGTAAAAGTTGGTTTGTGTGTTCACAAGTGAAACAGTCGTTAACACAGCGTGTATCACTGTGATGTATCACTGTGATAAATCAATGTGAAGAGACTTTTTCATCACAGTTCCTGACGTCTTTAAATGAGACGGTGGTCCGTTCAGCCTGATCATAGTGTTTGATCACCACCAATCAAAACAGGAAACTGACTCAGGTGCCTTCGTCTTCCTGTATGATCTTCTCTTCTTCTTGCTCATTGGTTTCAGTTTTAATTGACTCTTCTACGATGTGACATGTTCATCTGAGACATCACTGAGAGATTAAACCTCTGACACTCACTGTGGTGGAGGAAGTGAACAAGCTTCACTCAGTTAAATTCATGTTTTACTCTCATTATCAAACTCCTAATGGCTGATGATCAGTTCTTATTAATCACACCTGACTCGTAGGCTCTTCCAGAGATCATTGACTCTGAGCTGGTTCTGTCATTAGAGTCGACAGGAGAATATCACAGACGGCTGAGATGAGCAATCAGTGAGGAGAGGTTAAATACAGATACAGACCAGCTGCATGAGTCTGAAACTCATTTAGCAAATGTCATTTGGTTGGTGGAGCTGACGTAGCCTAAATGTCATCCAATGTGCCGCTGCCACTTACCTCCCATGATGCATCACCTCAGGGTGTGAGAAACGTTTCTGCTCGTCCTGCTTCTTCATCTGAGGACATCAGACCTGTCGGTGTTTGCATGCTAACATGCTCACACTGCTAACCTCTTACAATCGTAACCATCTTCGCTTAGTGTGTCAGAGCTTATTAGCATTTGCTAAAGCTAACAGCAGAGAAATCAGTGATCCAGACTTTCTATAAATCCTCCATATTTCCCCCCCCCCTCCCTCTCTCTCTCTCTCTATCTGCAGCCATGCCCTTCATCATCTCCATGCTCCTGGCCAGCCTCAACAGTTGCTGTAACCCCTGGATCTACATGTGCTTCGCAGGCCATTTGTTCCAGGACCTGAGGCAGAACTTCTTCTGCTGCTCCACTCGCTACCTCAAGTCGTCTCAGTGTCGCTGTGAGCGAGACTTTGACTCCAGTCACAAGAGCAACTCTTCCACCTTCGTCATCAAGAGCACGAGCAGCCAGAGGAGCATCACACAGACCTCCACCACATAAACACTCAGAAACATAGCTCCTCCCTGAGGCTGCAGGTCTGCAGGGAACAGCAGCGACAGTCTTACTTCTCTTCTTTACAATGATTCACAGAATAAAGTGTCAATGGAAAAATGTACAGACCATAATAATAAAAGCGTCAAAGGTCATGATCGCCTGAGCTGAGGGATCCACGGAGTCTGGGTTTGTTCTCATGTGCATCTTGTTCCAGGTGCACAGGGTGTACACGCTGTACATACACACTTGTGTACACCCTGTGCAGCTGGAACAAGATGCACATGTGTACACACTGTACACACCGTACACAGAGTATGTACAGTGTGTACACCCTGTGTATGTACAGTGTACGTACACAGTATATACAATGTGCACAGTGTGTATACAATGTACACATTTTTTCACAGTGTGTGTGTTGAACATGAACAGAGGAGGAAGTGGAGGAAACCATCAGGTCCTGGGCCGACTACATTTCTGATTCAGTTGTTGTCACCAGCAAAGTTTCAGCTCCTGTGTATGTGTGTTGTGTGTGTGTGGTGTGTGTGCGTGTGCATGTGTGAATATTGTACTGCGTCGTTACATTTGTGATGGATGTGAACATGTAACTGTCACTGAGCTTTTGTTTAGTGTGAGATGTCTCTGGTCACTGATGAAGATCTCTAAAGCCTCCAAAAACTGTGAAAGCAGCAAAACTGACAGTGATGTTCCACTGAGCTGTTCCTCCTCCTCACTCCTCCCTTCACCTCCCTCCCACCTCACCTTCCTGCACCTCCTCAACAGGATGAATACTTTCTTGGTCCACTGCTCCGCTTGGATGTTTGTCCACACTGAATCATTGATGTCACCGAGTTCCTTCAAACTTCTGGCAGCACACTGAAACTTTGAACATCCTGTTCAGACCCAAAGTGCATTAGAGGCTGGAGACCTGGAGACGGAGCAGGTCTCTGCACTGAACTGTGGCGACTCACGTCTCTGGAGGTTTGTGGCTGCGTCACACGGAGCGTTATCCTGCCGGACATGACCATGAAGGTAAACTGTTGCTCATCCAGATGTTTCTGTTATCCACATGTTTGGAGGTTTCACCTGTGTAGAGCTGTGATTGTGAACACCACAACTCGCTGGTGTGATCAAACGTTTGATGCTGCTCAGTTTTTGTCTCAGTTCCACTGTAAAACAACAGCTCAGACACTTTGGCAGGTGAGATGCTGCAGGATATCTGACATCACATAAAGGTTTGGATTTAATCTCATCATTAATTTATGAAGCTCCAAAATGTTTGTGGTTTGTCAGCAGTGCTGTTGTACCACAGTAGATGTGTATTTTATTTCAGGGGTCAAAGTCACCATGTTAAAGCCTGAACACTGTGACTTCTCAGACAATCTGACTCCACAGAGAAACTCTCTAATTTAACGCACCAGTAACTGATGAGGTGATGATGATGATGATGTACAGTATTGTACAGTGTCCGGTGATGGTTGTAAATAGATCAATAAAGCAGTGAGTGGGGACTCTGCTGTTGTTTTGGAGACACCGTCATTCTGTACATTCATAAACGTATTCATAAAATGTCATAATTAGTTCGTCACTGTTGAATCTGCATCATATCTGAAAACAGATTCAGATGAACGATCCTCAGTTGTTTTTCTCACAGTGAAGCTGATTGAAGTGTCTAATGATGCTTTTAATGAAGTTTGACCATATAACCTGGAAATGAATCACTCTTACTGTGTAACACAGCTCATAATCAGAGTGACGCTTAAGCCGAAATTTCTGCTCTATAAACTCTATATTTAAAGAAACAAGCTGAGCTCATACACAGCAGCAGCCTCTGGTGGGCCACTGATCCCAGGTCAGTGGCTCCAGGGAGACTCAGCTGAGACCCGTGATTAAGAGATCTGAAATAAAACGCATTTGGTGTTTTAGATCATCATCACTTTAGACTTCAGGAATCACAGGAAGACAAATGTTACATGTCCAGATGTGAAAATATTGTTTTGCTGCAAATTCTTTAATTTCTTAATCTGATTGTGTTTTGAATTTAACAGAGGGTGACCTGAGACCACGCCCTCTTTCCCATGACGCCCCTTTCCTCCGGAGTTTTCAGGTGAAGTGAAACGTTAAAGTCTGATGCCATCAGCAGCTTGGTCCACACTTACACTGACGTGACTGAAATGTGCAGACGGGTAGATTTAATGTTCCTCTCAGCGCTCTTTGATAAAGGAAGTAGATTATCTGACCAGACTGAGCCAGATTTCATATCGACATCTGCAGAAACATCTCACAGTTACTGAGGAGGGAATGTATTTAAAAACACAGAGAATCAGACAAAAGAGGACACGTTCAATTCCTTTCATTCAGTTTGGTTTAAATTTACACGTTAACGTCTCAATTCAATTCAATCAATACAAAGTCAAACAGCAACACAGAGCATCAGCTGATGTGTTAGGAGCGCGAACAGGCAGCGTCCTCCAGAGCTGCAGCAGAGTGATGAGCTGATGAGTGGCCACTATCTGATCGTCCTGGTGCCAGGGCCCTCCCCTGGCAGGGAGGAGCATGGGGCCCCCCTCCTCTGTCAAGGAGGAGCACGGGCCTCTAGCAGAGCCGGAGCTGTCAGTGAACCATGCTGCCTGCTGCAGCTGTCGCGGAGCTTCTGGTGGCCAAAGGCACACCATGCATGTCAGGACTCAGGGCGGAGGGCTTGAGGATGAGTGGGTGGTGAACAGCATGTAACGCGGAGGAGCAGTAACAGGAAGGAAGCGAGATGCCGGGGCGGAGCTTCTGGTGTATAAAAAGATACCACACTTGATCCGATCACACTAGAAACATGACTGTGGGAGTTCTTAGACTTCTTTGTGCATCACTACGCGCCCTTGCTGAAGATCTTGCCCACAGCCTCGAAGAATGGATCACAGAAGGTCTGGATGATGAGAGAGTAGATGCGGTTGATGCACTGTGACTCGATCAGGCAGCTCTTGATGCAGGGAACCACAGCCCAGATGTGGCAGAAGGAGATGCAGGCGAACAGGAAGCCCCAGAGCAGAGCGACGGGGATGCCAAAGATGGCCGACAGGATGCGGTAACACCAGTACTTGGACACGGTGAAGGTGGTGTAGCTGAGCTTCCACACTCCATCCAGACTGTGTGTCCCGTCAGGCTCTGCGATGACGTCCTCAAACTCCACCTAATAAGAAATTCAACAGAGACTTTGATTAATGCACATCTGTGCGGAGACGTGGCCTCGTCGCTCTGACTTCATGTCAGTGTCAAGTGGAGTGACGGCTGCAGAGCAAAAGGGTCGAAGAAGCAGCACTTCATTGAATAAAAAATCACCTAATGCACCGGTGGAGCTGTGGAGTGGTTTCTAATGCTCCGTCCAATCGCTCTAAAAGCTCCAGTCCACACATTTCAAGTTCAGCTCATGTAAAATGCATGAGAGCAACAATGGGCCAATTTGTTCTGTGTTTTCAGAGCGTGCCACCTGGTGCTTTGGAGAAGAGCCATCGCACTCACAGCTGAAACTTTGCCATGAAATGTGAATTAAGTTTCCAGTAATCAGAAGCCAACACACTGCTCATCTGAAAGCTCACTGACCACTGTGTCAGTACAGGAAGTGATCCACAGTCTGTAGATCCAGGGTCAGTCTGTCAGTGACTTATATCAACTCACTTCACTAAAGACAGAGACATGGATCAGAGGAGTGAAGGCAGACACTAGACCTGATGTGTAAGTGGTGCTGAATGTGTTTGCAGTCTGATGTTGTGTTGTGATATCATGGCAACAATTGCAGGACAAATGGAGCTCAAACCTAAATAAATCACACAGTGTAGCACGGTGGACCAGTGGATCACTTTCATACTCTCTGCCCCATTCCCAAAATAAACAGCCTGTTGTGCTGCGGAGCTCTTGGTCTGTTCAGGAGCTTTCTACACTGTAAAAAACCTGCTCAGTTCACTTCTAACACAAACCGTCTGCACAAACCTTCACCACATCCTCGTTGATCTTTGGGGTCTCTGTTGATCAGGTCGATCTCTTTGGTGTGGCTGTCCTTCACGATCTTTTCCTCGTTGGTGTGGTACTGGTACTGATCCGCCATGGTTCTGGAGCTGGGAGCTGGAGTCCTGGACCGGACACTGAGGGGAAACCGTCCTGGACCAGAGTGAATGCAGCCGCTTCACTTCACTGCTGAGCCCTGGATCACCACTGAGACGCTCCCGCTGACATACCAGAGGACAGCTGCTGCAGACGTCCTGGTAAAATGGAGGCCTGACCCCCGCCCTACACACACCCACACCACACACACACACACACACAATGTAGTGCACACAGACAGAAAGGTATGCCTTAAAGGAGAACCCAGGGCTGTGTCACATTTCACAGGAGGTTGTGGGGCGAACTGGGCAGAGTTTACACAGTGGCACGAACTTCCACCACAGAGTGAGGCACACACACACACACACACACACACACACCCTCCTTCACTGTTGGAGCTGTTGCAGTGTTTTGTCACTGACTGTAACTTAATGTAACAGGATCAAGAGGATTCACATTGTGACACTGTATCAGAGCCAATCAGCTCCTGAGTCACCTGAGTGTCCACACCTGAGTGTCCACACCTGCTCAGACAGGACAGTATACAGTGATGTACTTTGTAGAAACAAGTCAGCTAAACATGAGCATGAAAGAAAATGTGATTCGTTTGGACTCAGGAGGAAAGAAATGAAAATATATAATGAACATGTTCATTATCTCAATCAGCAGCTCAACAACAAAGTGAGTGAGTCAGTGAAAACACGCTTCATTATCGCACAATAGAAACAGATCCTGAGCTCTCCTCATAAAACTCAATCAGCCCCCAAAATAAACTCTGATTCATCTTCTTTAAGCTCTGCAGTTGTTGCCATCACTCTGAACTTTCCATATCAGCATATTGTACAAACACTGAGCCTGGAGAGGAGGAGGAGGCGGAGGAGGAGGTGAACATGGAGAGGCTTTAACTGTTGATCTGCTCCTGTTGCTGTTTATCTGCAGGAACAGTATAGAAGCGTGACTTCAGCCTGGTCTGGTTCCTGCCCCAGTTCCCTGGTGGCAGAAATGGAAGGAGGGATGGGGGGGGCAACAGGATCAGAGGACATGTGATCAGGAGCCATTAGAGGAGTATTCCTGTGAGGTGCTGCAGGGAGCAGAGCACCGGTGTGGGACAGAAATAGCAGCTGAGGCTGCAGCGCCTCTTCTCAGTCACCAGCGCAGACAGACATGCAGCTCCGCCTCTATATTTAGACTCATATAGTAGAATCCGGTGGGATCAGTGTGGTATCAGTGACCTGGACCACTCCAGACTGTGGCTCCTGCCTCCTGCTGCATGTTTCTGTCAGCACACACGTATGTCTGTCGTTTGGCACATATGTCTCTTGTTAGACCCCCCCCCCCCCCGGAAGGGAAACACTGGTTTCTGTTGAGAGTCTGCAGCCTCTGATTCCAGGTCTGAATTGTCATCAGACATTTTACATCTAGAAACATGAAGCCAGTTTTTACTCAGTGACAGAAGAGCAGGAGCACAGAGCAGAGTGTCAGACCTGGAACACACTCGTGTTGCATGTTGATAAGAAGGCAGCAGAGACACAGAGACGACGAGGACAGGAGATGCTGCGACTGTTTTAAACTGAACTAAATGATCCATATTCACCAGATAAATGTTCACAGCTGTCCTTCCAGATGTGCAGCCAGCTGAGTCCAGTCAGGAGCCTGGCATCAAACAGACTCTGCAGCCACTTTATCACCACCACACACCGAGGGAGGGTCTGTAATCACATCCTCAAATACCACACACACACACACCACACACAAAGTGTAAGATGTAACTATGAGCTGAGACTCTGTAAATATCAGTGTGGTCGTTATAACTGAGCTCAGAGTGAGAGAGGTTCATCACACTGTTTTATTCCTGATGTATGTGAATCTGATCTGTGTGCGTGTGTGTGTGGTGTGTGTGTGAGATGACCACCTGGGGTCAGCACTGTGCAGCACATCATCTCTTCTTGTCTCCAGCTCTGTATGAAGAACGAGCAGCTGAGACGTTATCTGTTCTTTCAGAGGAGGAGAGGAGGGTGAGCGGAGCAGAACATGTACTGCAGCTTTGTTTAGTCTACTGAGCTGCACACACACACACACACACACACATCTCTGTTGAGGTAGGTGTGTGTGTTTGTGTGCATGTTAAATTCTGCTGACACTCTCATCACTTTCCTTAATGCTCTTGTTGACTCTCTGAGGTCCCTGTGGTGGATCAGAGGCCTCGTGTCTCCAGGTGGAGTCCACATCTCCACACTGTTCATCCACCTCCATCGCTTCTCTCACATCTTGGCCTCTGCTTGTCCATGTGCGCTCACTGAGCTGCGCCTGAGCTGGAACATGGAGGAAGAGGAAGGAGCAGCAGCAGCAGGAGGAGGAGCAGGAGGAGGACGCCCGTCCCTCACACCCAGGTGGACATAGTGGACTGCTGACTGCTGCCATCTTCTCATTAAGACCTGCATGACAAATGTCCAGTGACCACATGACACAATAAAATGAGTGTTTGCTTCCTGGATGATGCTGATGCTCAGTGCTGCCTTCACTGTCCACAAGAGTCTGCCTGACTGCAGACCCACAGCAGCGCTCCCTAGGGACGAGTCTCTGGACACTCGTACAACAGTGTCTCCAGCTCCTGCGGGAAGTGTCTGAAAGTTCGTCCCTGTGATAGTTGATCATGTGATCTTGTGTTTAACCAGTATAAACACGTGGACGGAGCCCAGCGAGTCAGTAACCCCTGACAGACAGTGACAGCGAATGAACCTGAGACCCCCCCTCTCTCCAAGTGTTTGCAGCCCTGTCTCCTCCTTGTGTCTCCTCCTCCTTCTGTGGCTCCTGTTGCTCACACTGTCTGTCACTGTGTGACTGTGATAAAGGTGAGAATGTGTTGCTCACTCTTATCGCTCAGCTTCCTGCTTCATGTTTCCATAATGACACAGGTGTGTGTGTTTGCTTCCTTTTTTCTTCAGTCTCCGTCCTCCATCAGCTACATCTGCTCTACCCTCCCTCATGCCATCAGGCCCCCGCCCCCCAGACCTTCACATTTTCCCATTCAGACCGAATCAGTTGAATGCATCTGTCCTCACACGCTAGCCTTTTTCGTGCATCTGTATTTTCCTCTGGCTGTTTATTTCCACTGATCCCTGGGCCAACTGCTGCCATTTAACGTCCCCAGACGGACGGCAGCAGACAGACTCCAGTCTCTGCCCCCAGACGTCATTCACATTTTGAGAATAACATCAGCAGACACTTAGCAGATAACATGTATCTCACTGTTTGTTGGAAATTCCTGGAAGCCTTTTTTTTTTGAAGATGTCCAAACAAAGAGGAGGGAGGGAGATCCACAAGTGAACAGCGCCCCTGTTGGCTATGCTGGGTGTAGCTTCTGCTCCTTTCTGTAAATCTTCATTATTGATCTGTTATTGTTAAATCAGACACAGTTTCCACTCTTTCATGAACAAACAGCTCATTTTCTCTCACTGAACCAAAGACTTGAGTCCCAGTCAGTGATCAGTGATAAGCTGGTGATTAGTGGTGAGTGTGGAAACCATTGCAGATTGAACTGTCCACTGACCTTCATTCACTACAGGTGCTTTGAAGAGGAACAGCTTTAGTCAATCAGGAGTTGAATTACAGAGAAGGATCACAGTAAAGGTAACATCTGACCTCTGACCTCTGACCCTTGACCCCTGGACCTCCTCAGGTCTGATTTCTCCACACTCCATTCTGTGAATGAGCTGAGAACAGTTCGTACTGTTTATTACTACACTGATAGGTGGATCCATATTATATTAACCTGCACTATGGTTCAAAAACAACACAAGACTTTTAAAGACAGTTTTCACATCTGGCTCAATGAAGCATTTCAAACATCTGTCCAGAGTCCTAAACCACAGTGACTGAGTTATCACTGAGCTTGTCATCCAGATCAGATCAATAAGTTTGCCTTCTGGTCGTTTCCACGCACACCCTCAAACCACTCATCTGATTCTGATGAAAAGCTGCAGCTTTGACGACGTTCATCTCGCAAACACTTCACTTCAAACTTCACTGTGATCAGGTGTCGATTCCTTTGACTGTGAGATCTGCAGGTGTTTTCACTTATTGGTTGTTTTAATCTTCAGCTCCGGATTCATTACGTAGAATTGATCCTGATGCTGTAAACTCATTCATTTATTTAATAGCTTTGTGTTTTTGGAGAGAATTAAACTTAAAAAAAAAGAGACAGTGAGAACAAGAATTAAAAAAGAGACAGGCGTATAAAACATATAGGAGACGTCCACGCAGCTCCTGTATCCTCCTGTAGGAAACACTCAGTTATGTAAGAGAGTGTGTTTCCCAGTTTGACAGCAAAATGCTGTTTGCTGTTATTTGCCGTAACCACAACTCCGTCTCTTCCTCTGCTTGTGAAAGACTAATACAAACAGCAGAGGCCATAAAGCAGCACTTTGTTACCACTCTCAGACTATTATCAATGCCCAGTATGATTTCCATTGTAAAGCCACCATGTCCGCCTCACTGTACCGCTCACAGCAGCCTCTCTGTGTGAACTTCTGGACCTGCTGTAAATCACCATCAGCAGACTCCAATCACAGCTAAACATACATCCAGTCAAAAGGTCCTCATTGCTATGTGAGTCACAGACCTGCTCCGTCTCCATGACGACAGGGGAGATGACATTCAGCGTCTCTGTTGCAGGAGTTCTGAGGCAGCATCAGGTCCAGGAGAGTGGGGGGTGGTGGGTGGGGGTGTCCATGATGGAGTCACATCTTTAACAACAGAGTTCACTCATTGACACAACATGTATTGTATGTACAGTATGCTGTTATTGACGTGAGACAAATGTTAATGTTGTTACACATTTACACACATATACTCATATAAAACATCATTAAACCAGGCCAGTTGTGATACATTGTAAAAATACACATCTGTTACAGTACAGTCGTAGCACCTTGACCTTTGATGACACCGTCTCTCTCTCTGAATTCACCCTAAAAGGCACAAAGGACATTTAATGAGTCTCAAACAATACTGACATTTCCCTGTGTGCATTAAAAGGGTTAGTGGTCACTGTGATGGTTCCCGTATGTATGAGCCCTGTAAGCCTCAGAGGTACAGACTGATTCAAACCCCACAGCTGAAGAGTTTTCACTTTTCGTGAGTTGTTCAAATCAAACGTGAGTGTTTAACACAGAGAACTCACAGTTACAGAAAGCTCTCATGCTTTCAGTGCATGAATGGGCTTAAAATGTGAAGCCACCCATTAATGAACAATGGCACTGACATCAAGACTCGCCTATGAATTAGCACTGTAGTCCATCAGTGGTCAGTGTAGGGGTGTTCTCTCATGGATCTGTCCTGGGATCTTCACTCCCTGGTCTACAGTATTTCTGGGACTGGAGCTCACACAGTTGGAGTGGGCTTCAGCTGAGCTCGTGGTCCTCTGGATGAACTGGAGGAAGTTCTCCTGCAGTGAGCCCTCGTGGCTCGATGCCCCGAACTCCACGGCTGCGTGGTCAGGCAACAGCGCCGAAACTTGACCAGCTCCTCTCTGATCTGTCTGTTCAACAGGCCGTAGAAGAACGGGTTCACCGCAAAGGAAGAGTAAGCGAGCCAGGTGACGGCCTCCTCCAGGTCCCCAGGCCTCTGCATGGAGCC
Source organism: Caranx melampygus (assembly GCA_019059645.1). Classification (NCBI taxonomy): domain Eukaryota; kingdom Metazoa; phylum Chordata; class Actinopteri; order Carangiformes; family Carangidae; genus Caranx; species Caranx melampygus. The sequence continues at coordinate 2,696 of JAFELL010001572.1, read as the reverse complement.
GCTCAGAGACATCTGCAGGTGGAAGATGAAGTAGGGCAACCAGCAAACCAGGAACTGGCCCACAATGAAGACCAGAGTGAGAGAGGCCTTGCCACCACTGAAGGCCCTCTCTGGAGACAGTCTCTGGGGCAGAGTGCGGGTGGTGGTGATCATGGTGGTCTGGCTGTTGATGGAGTCGGCGATCTTTGGCAGGGCTGGCATTTACCCATGTTGGTGCAGGGACCTGTTGCAGGGCTGCAGAGCGAGCCACCTTGTACACGGCGCAGTAAACAGCAAAGATCACCACGGCAGGAACCAGGAAACACATGACGCTGAAGAGCACAGCAAATACTCTCCTCAGACGACTGTGGCTGGCGTGGAGGGAGCAGTGAGCTGCAGCGATGGAGCTCTGGTGTCCATAAGCGGGCCACCCAAACAGCGTGACCATGGCCAAGAGGAGGGACTTGACCCAGATCAGGAGCATGACGCCGATAGCCAGGTTGATGGTCATCTTGACTTCATAACGCATGGGGTGTACGATGTAGAAGTAACGCTCCACGCTGATGGCAGTGATGGTGAGGATGGACAGACAGATGAGGAAAACATGAGGAAGATGTAAACCTGACACTCCAGCACACCTGAACACCACCGTGCCGAAGAACGCCGAGCTGGAGATGATCCCCAGAGGCATGAGCAGGATGGCACACAGCAGGTCCACCGCACACAGGTGACACACAAACGCAAACCTCTTCAGGTGCGGCGCCCGGGCAATGGCCACCATCACACCGGTGTTGGCCAACAGGGCGATGAGGTTCAGGGTCACCATGCAGAACAACCCCAAAAGGTCTTTGATCTGCGACTGGGAGCTGGTGACCACACTCACGTCGGCCGGCACCGTGGGGTTCAGCTCCCAGGGCGCCGTAGTGAGGTTGGTAACTGACGGACTCGACACTGAAGACACCATGAGGTCGGATTCCTCGGCCATTATTCATTCACGTCTTCCATTTGTCCCTCAGATGTCCTCATGTCTGGATGTCCTGCTGGGAAAAGACGAAGCAGGTTCACAGCAGTGTGAGATTCACTCTGAGTCAAAGAGATCAGTCTCTCTTCATGTCCACATTCATGGACATGGACATGTCAGCGGTAATGTCTGCTCAGTGCTGGTCTCCATTTGAAATCAGTGACCACTGCAGCATTTCAGTTCAGGTCAACAGTCTCCATGTTTATGGTGTAAACACAAAGCATTGTGGGTAAATAAAAACTGTTTACAGAGAAACACAGCAAAGAATAGTTCAGTTCACAGTTCAGGTCTGAACACTAAGTTAAACCGCTTTGACTGAGAAGTGAACTGATGAGAAATCAGACTCACAGTCAGAAGAGAAACATGATTATTGATATTAATCAGTGAATTCTGTTTTTACACCAGGTCACTTTGGACTTTGGTTTCTCTGAAGTTATAAATATATAAGTTTCTGCTCCAAAAAAATCTAACTAAAAAACTAAATCAAACTAAAGCTGATGTTACATGAAAATAGAATCAAATAATAATAGTTAAAATAATAAAACACTGACTCACACCTCATCATCATCACATCATCATCATCATTGTCATGTGTGTGGTGTGGTACAGTCCAGACCAGGTGTGTCTCTGACCAGATGTCTGAGCGTCTGTTGAACTAACACATCTTGTTTCTGTTGGTCCAAATGTGACGTCGTCCTGCTTCATCTGATTTTACAAAGACTAATATCTTCAATGTGCAGTTAAAGATCAGAGTGTGAAGTTTGTTTCTCTGCCGTCTCTTCATCCATGTGTTTCATCATCAAGAAGATCAGAGTCCATGATGATCCAAGACGATGCTCGATCTTCTGTCACCTCCATAACACTCTCCTCTCCTGTCCTGTGCTGTGTATGGCAGTGACTGTCACACATTGTATGTGTGTGATTGTGTGTGTGTGTGTGTGTGTGTATGTGTTTTTTTTTCTTTCAAATAGACACACACTCCACTGTCCCCCTCCAGAGCCCAGACGTCCCTGGTCCTAATTGCCTCCAGATTTAATGGAGACAAGCTGCTGTAAAATAATGTAGTGGAATGACAGAAACTCCCTGATATCAAAATGAAATTGTGTGTGTGTGTGTGTGTGTGTGTGTGTGTGTTGTGACCCACTGTCACAGCCTTCTGGATAGTTTTCAAAATTCCGGGAATTTTCAAAGTTGGAAACTTTCCATGGAAATTAACATGTTATTAGTATACATGTTGTTTAAAGATAAAAGACCTGTTCAAAGGAAAAGTGCTTTTTTCAAACCCAGACGTTTCATGTTTTTCTGTTCAATTAAAGTTTTGATCGTTCAACACAGAATTAAATTTGAAAAATGTAAATGTCGTGTTATTTTTAATGGTATTAGTTGCATGGGTATCTGTCATGACACAACAACATGTTCATCTCTGTGTCTGTATGTGACACAGTTAGTTTAATTACGAACAATTTACTTTTCATTTAAATTCACATGGAAATTTCCAGTTGAATATTTTCAAAATTCCAAGAGAAATTTCCGGAACTTTTCGCCCCTTTACATCCCTGCTCCTGGAGTCTGGATGTGGAGTTCACTGTGTTACCTGGAACCAGTAACGACTGTTCTTCTCCTCAGGTGGGACACACAGCAGGATCAATCATCAGTAATCAATATTTATGACAAGATTATTATTTCCAGTTGGCTC
>JAFELL010001571.1:0-44927 GCA_019059645.1 Caranx melampygus | reverse complement strand
CTACAGATTTACAGCTGCTCTACACAAGATGAGATGTCTGTGTAAAAATAACACAGACACGTGACCAGTTCACTCTCACCACAACAACATCCAGCTTCACATCGAAGACGAATCAGGTTAAATGAAAGGTTTCGATGACTAGACTTTACTGAAGGACTTATCGCAGCATGATCCAGATGACAGATGTGAGCCGCAGCAGGCCGAACAGACTGTTTCCGTGACACAACACACACAAACACAAAGAGGATGGAGAAGGAAGAGAAGGCAGCCATCTTTTCTACGTTTCTACCCCTCTCTGCATCCTTCTCCTTCTCTCCTCAAACGGAGGAGGTGAAGGAGGAACAGTAGATTAGCTGCGCTCCTCGGCTGCTGACGGTCAGTTTCTGGAGATCCAGGCTTTGCCGAGTCACCACCTCGCAGCCTCTATACATAGCTCCAACTGGACCTCATCCCTCAGTCAAAGCTGTAAAAACACACACGCACACACACACACCCACTCACTGCCTCCTTTCTCTGCATATTAACACAGATAGAAACATGTAAATGTAGTAGATGAGCATATAATAAGTTAAAAAAAAATATATAAGAACTATATAGGATTATATATGAAACTTATTAGAAGTTGTGACACTTCATTAATTATAAACACACATTACTAGAGGTATATCCATCCCACATATGTTGATATGATAAAGAGTAGAAAGCTTTTTCTACAGAATCTAATAATAACATTTCTAAACATATAGAATTGTATATGTATATTGTTTTAATAAGTTTCATATGTGAATTAATACATAGCAATAATATATTATAGTATATACAAATTAATCATATAGATAGTTGATATATGTATATATACAAATATTAATATGAGTATTTCAATATAGATCTCCATATATGTAGACGATGTGCATGTTATATGGGTGTATCCGTGGCGAGATCACGCTTCATGTAGATGTCATATATTACATTGTTGTGTGACAGGCCAGTTTTATTGTGAAAATCCAGTGGACCACAGGTCGGTCAGTGGTGCGACAACATCACGTTTCCCTCGTCTTCGGTCGAGTAGAGCTGAGCCACGACGCGGACCGTAGAGATCTTCTTCACCGCCTTGTGAAACGCATGCTTCATGTCCTTGGGCTCGGTTCCTGCGATGCTGAGCAGGTTGCTGAGAGGGGGGAGTCAGGGGGGGGAGAGAGAGGGGGGTGGAAAGATGGACAGAATATTAACGCAAAATGGGAAATGAAAAGTGCTACCCTGAGACAGGGAAGGGGAAAGATTCAAAAGAGAACAGCTCGACATTTTGGGAAATACACATTCGCTGTCTTGACAAGAGATGAAGCTAGCACCTGATTAGCTTAGCTTAGCATTATCATCTAGCCTGGCTTGTATTGCTTCATTATGTTCCTACACAAACGTAGGAACTCTCTACAGAGTCAGACCAGCTGTTTTATGAATTATTAATGAATCTTCTTATCTAACTCTCTGGCAGAGAACAAGGACTTCTTTTCCCAAAGTGTAAAAAACATGACAACAAATCTGCAGAGAGAGAGAGAGAGACAGCAGCCGTGTGTCCCTGATACAGCACGGTAAGAGGTGGACATATGGCTTTAGATGTGCAGATGTGTAATTTTATCTCTCTTGAACTTGTCGTCTTATTGACCACCTGATTAAAACAACTAGACTCCATGCAACCATGAAGATCTTGTGATCGAAAGGTCCTGAAAAGATACTAAACGGACCTTGTGGTGTAACTGTAAACTGTGTCGGAGATGAAGAAGTGGGCACACTTTACACAAAACCTGGGAAAATCCAAACACCATCTTAAGAAGGAAACACTGGGGAGTCTCTTTTCTATTCGAGTCTATTAGGATGAAAAGACCCAACATGTGACATTCAATGATCTCATTGTGCCACTAACACAGAATCATGTTTTATCATCTTTCATTAAACATCTGCATCCGCTCCCTCCAGAGGAACGTGTCGCTCCTGTCCATCAAAGTGGATGTTTAAAACACCAGAGAAGCACCATGACATTTCAGCCAGCTCCATCAGTGTCGACACACATCGCTGCTGTTAACATAGTCTTCTTTGAGGTTTTCACTCGACAGCAGCGACGTTTCGAGCACTCCACATTTTTATTTCTTTAAGAACTTGTAAAGTAGAAGAACTGAGTTTTTTTTTGTTAGTGACAAATGGTTCAAAATGGTGATTTTTTCCCCTCCTGATAAGGATGAAACCCCCACGTCCCTCACTTGAACCGTGTCTCGATGTCACAGCTGTTTTATTTGCATTTACTTGTAGCGTTGAACAGAAACATGACCCACTGAGGAAAACCTGCAAAACCTGCCTCAAGGAGCTGCAGACCTGAAACTAACTAACACTAAAATCATTGACATTTATTTACAGTATTCACTAATAGTAATGACCAGGTGACTATGTTCATTATATTTCAATCAAAGTTAAAAAAAACAAAACAAACGACACCTAAATAAGAAAATATAACTTTGAAGGGAGAGTCAGTGCATTATAACTCGATGTTTGACCAGCTGCTCTCCGCTCTGAGCAGGTCATGTCCAAGATCCAACTAAATGCAAACAAAGTGCGTTGCCATCTCGAGACAGTTCACACTAACAAGTTCCCAAACTGTGTTTGCAAAGGACGAGTCATGTTGCCAACCAAGCCAGTAATGTTATACATTTTTTATAATGCATAACATTACCTCAGTTTTTCTTCTTTGCAAGTTGTTCCTGTTGTTGTTGCTCGGCTTTCCGTTTCTTGTACTGGGCTATCTCGGCCATCTGCAGCCCGTGGGCCATTTGCCTGTTGGGATGAAGTAAACAGTGTGAATACAGCACAGACACAGACACAGACACACAGACACACAGACACACACACACACACTGCTCTCTGCAATCCATAAACTAGATAAGCCAGAAGGTGGTCCCCATTGTAAAGGTCCACAGTTTTACACTGGAGATAATGGAGGTGGAGCCTGATGTTGGAGTTGGACTATCAACTGTAAGGATCCAACCAGAAGGCCACAGGGCGGTGGGAACAAAAGCACTGATAGAGTGTGAGAGCAGCTCAGGTACTGCTTCTGTAGATCAAAAGTCAGGTAAGATCCCTGTGAGGAGACAGAAGAGTCGTTCCTACCCGGACTTGAGTTCTGGAGGAACAGGCAAAGGTTTGGTGAATCCATCTCTTCCCACCAGCCAGTAGGTCTCCTCTACTCCTTTCCCCTGAAAAAAAGAGAGAGAGGAAACACACTAAGATGCTACATGTCTTCCTCATCTGCTCATCACATGTTGAAACCTCGTCCCTGACAGAAGGTCGTACCTTAACTTCTGTCCTGCCTCGTAGTTCCAGCTTGTAGCCCAGATTCAGCTCCCGCAGGACCTTCACTGTGCTCTCATGGACGTGGATCCTGTAGGCTGCAGAGCAGAAACACATGGATGTCATCATCATGTCATGGCGGTTGGCAAGACACACCAACAAGCATTTGGCTCTAAATACACAGCTCAGATCCAGATTGGCTTCAGGTTGTGAGATAAAATAATTCATAGCATTTTATTATTATTCATGATGAGACTTCATCTAATGTCCATAACTTACGCATCCACCGGACTCCATACGAGAGGCAGTGGTCACTGTGTCTCCAAACAGACAGTAACGAGGCATGGTCAGACCCACCACACCTGCTACACATGGACCTACAACACACACACACACAAAGGTTTGGTTTTAGGGCATCAATCATTTGTATAGCTTTTATTATTCTCTGAAGTTTCATTATCAACTCATTTATTTTGACATCTGCTAATTGGCCTGATCATTGGCTCTATAAAGCCACCTTTATGCAAATGGTAGTTTATTGGTTATTATATCAATAAATAGACCACAAAGACCACAGAGTTGCAGCCTGAGGCCACGTGGACACTGATTACAGACCTGCTACAAATGCTAGCTAAGCTATAAGTCACCTGTGTGCAGGCCTATGCGTATCCTGACAGGAACATCAGGCATGTGTCTCATTTTGAAAGTTCCCACAGCGCTCAGGATGTCAAGAGCCATGTTGGCTATTTCTGAAGCATGACGGTTGGCGTTGGGGACGGGAACCCCAGACGCCACCATGTAAGCATCTCCTATCGTCTCCACCTGGGAAGATCACAACATAGTTAGCAACGAGGTTAAATGCACGTCATGAACTGAATAAAGATGAAAGAGGTGGGCACCTTGTAGACGTCGTGGTTTCCTATGATGGCGTCAAAGAGCGTGTAGAGGTCGTTGAGCAGGTCGACCACCTCGATGGGTTCGCTGTTGGCCGAGATGGTGGTGAAGCCGACGATGTCGCTGAAATAAAGCGACACGCTGTCGAAATACTCGGGTTCCACTGTGCCGCCAACCTTCAAGGCCTCAGCCACAGATCTGAAGGGAGGAAGAGGAACACAAACCTGTAATGTGTTGTCACAGTGAAACACAACTCGCAATGGAGAAGCAGTTTTTTCTAAATCACATCATCATTGTGTTCAGTGAACTCACGGAGGCAACATCTGTGTGAGCAGCTTCTCCGTCTTCTGCTTCTCGATCTCCAGCTCCTCCGTTCGCTCCCTGATCAGCTCCTCCAGGTTTGATGAGTACTGCTCCAGCATCCTCAACATGGAGTCAATGATGTTGGTCTTCTTCCCTTTGTTGATGTTCTTAAACTGAGGTAATAAAATGGACAATTTTCAGTCCAGTAAGCTACGACCACCCAGTTTGTCCATTTTGTACAAGCTGATAAACATATGTGAGGCCTTGATCCACCTTCTAGTCGTCCCTACCTGGTTGAAGATCTCTTCAAAGGTGGGCCTCTTATCCGGTTGTTCGTTCCAGCACTGTTTCATCAGCTGGATGCACTCTAACGGAGCGTAGTCTGGACTGACCACAGGCCGACACAGTGGAGGAGGCTTACAGAGCTTCTCTATGATGTCTACAACACAGACAAGCAGCAGCTGTTTAGGTTGTGCTAGCAGTTTAGCTGTAGATAAGGTCAGAGGAGAAGCTTTATCGTACCAAGTCAAATTCCGATGTTATTGAGGAGACAGTTTGGACTTCTTACCTTCAGCGAGAGGTCCAGCATACAGAACGGAGGCCCTCTGATCACCACCTCCTGCATGATGATAGCAAAGCTGAACACGTCACCAGGCAGCGTCCCGTAAAGACCCGCCTGCCCTGTCCTCAGGATCTCTGGAGCCGTCCATAGCAGCTCTGGGACACACACACACCAAAACACTCATTACTTTGCTTCTACAGTGGGTGAAACTGAGAGAGACCCTGGTTCGCAATCTGATCTGTCCTCTCACCATCTGCAGGTGGCTCAATGTAGGGGAACCGCTGCGACTCCAGGACCTCATTGTAGCCATAGTCTGTGACCTTCAGGACAAAGCGACCATCGACCACACAGTTACGGGACTTCAGCCGAGTGTGGGACACCCCGCGGTGGTGAAGGTACTTCATACCCTGGGAGGGACGACAAACAGTTTAGACTGTTTTCAGATTTCATGTCCACCTTTTACAATAATAAACTAATGTATGTCAACCTTAATCAGATCCAGCAGCAGGGACGACTTGAACATCCAGTCCAGCTTGACGTCTTCGTTCAGCAGCAGGTCCTCCAGACTTCCTCTGGAGCAGAACTCGGTCATGATGGCGAACACACCGCAGTCGTGAAAGAAGCCCAGGAAGGGGTTGACGTTCTCATGACGCATGTCCTTCATCTGCAGGATTCACAATGTTAATAATTCATCAAATGATATACAGTATTTGCTTTGTCTCACAGCAGCAACATCACATACCAGTTCAAACACATCACTGGTTTTGGGGTTGATTCTGCTGAACGTTCCATCAGGAAGCCTCTTGAGCCACGCCCAGTCGCCCTGTAGAGAGGGAACGCCAAACACACACAGTCAGCCATGTTAAGAAACATCTTCTTTCTTGTCTTTTCCACTCTGGTGTGGGTACATGGCTGTCAAACAACTTCCTACAGGAGTCCCACAGATGGTGCCAGAGGACATAATACACCCAACAACTGGGACAAAGGTTAAACACACCACCTTAGGGTTTTGTCGAAAGGCAGCTGGACATTTTGTTTTAGCTACTGGGCTGTTTTTCAAATAGGAAAGGACATTATACATACTATGTTAGACTGATTTGCATCACCTCATAGATGACGACATTGGTGTTCTCATAGGTGGCCGGGGATTGGGTGGAGACGGTGAAGTGACACTCTGGTCCGACATACTCCTCATGCCGCTGATTCTGCTGTCGTCCATGCTCAACTTCTGCAGACGGTTGAATTCAGTGTAAAAAAAAAAAAATTGATTGAGTATTAATATTTTATGCATCAAAACTTAAACCAACTTCCTGTTTTACTTTTTCAGTGACTAACCTTGTTGCTAAGTGACGGGTTTATGAACGTGACATCTTCCAGAGTCAGCAAGATCTTGTTTGGACCCTTGACCATCCGAATCTGATGGATGCGTCGCCTAGGTAACAAGAGAGAGAAAGTAGTAGTGGTAAGAACAAACTCAGAATCACACATCTAAACAGTACTTACAGTAACAGTACAGTAACTATTCAGGCCAAATGGCTTCGTACCTGATGCAGTACATCACTGCCCCACCAAGAATAGAGAAGATGATGGCTCCAAGAAACATGCTGATGGTCGTGAACAGATCCACACCTGGAACAGAGGAGGAAGAGATTTGACTGGAGCTTTGACTTAAATGAGAAAACACAGAAATCAACCGATAATCTCTCATCAACCATGAGTTGATGATCCATAGTGAAGTCTGAGGAGCACATTCAAATTATATCTGTCCACAAATGTCTCAACAGTAAACCAAAGCAGCACCATGTATGGATATATAGTACAGATCTGTGTGTGTCCTCACCTCCGGAGCACATGACTCCAGGAGTAAACCAGCAGGACGAGTCTCTCCAGGGACCGGAGCCTCGTGGGAAGTGGATGTCTCGACCCAGGAAGCGCACCATACCGACCGCCATGTCGATCCTGTCAACAGTCAATGTGATCGTCATCACATGTTCATGCAACTGTTCTCAAAACACAAACCATAGTCTCCTTGTGTACCTGTACACTGGCCTCAGCTCCCAGGAAAGCCCATCTGTGTCCAGTATGACGTAGTCCAGCAGAGCTGCTCCAGAGCTGTTGGTTTTGATCGCATGGCTGAATCCCTGCAATGTTAGTAGGAGATATAGTCTGAACTTGGCATTATCTGTTTTGTCTCTCTTGATCAACACTGTTTACTTCCAACCTCTCAGTACCTGAAAGTCCAGATTGCGGGTGTGTCTTGCAAGGTTGCCACCAGACATCCACTGCCCAGACTGCCGAAGTCGATGCACCGCATGAGCCATGAAGAAGACTGAGTTGTAGATGGTCCCAAAGAGTGGAGACACCTAAAGGACACAGAGTTAGCTCAACTTCCCTTGCTTGACAACACACATTCATGATTCTTCCAGAGGTCAATGGATCACCTGCTCTGGCTTCAGTGTCCTCGCCACCTCCCCCCTCTCCATGGCCTCTCTGTAGGCCTCGTAGAATGACATCTTGGGTGAGTCGATGGTGACAGTCAGCACGGCGTCATAGGCTCGCAGTAGTTTGCTATTGCTCTTCAGAGCCGGATAGGAGATGTTGCGGTAGGGGAGGCTGTAGAGGAGGGTGTCGTACGGCAGGAAAACCAGGGAGCCATCGATCATCTGCATGTCGTAGGCTGTCTCCAAAAGGAGCTTCTGGGCTGCACCACCAACCAGAGCCGAATGCATGCAGAGGATCACAACTGGAACGAGACGCAACAATGATACGTCTGAAACTCTGTGATATGAGACTGTGGAGTGGAGGGATCATGCAACACAGTCCTCCATACCTCGAATTTCTCTCATCTTTCGAAGCTTGGCCAGAGTCCGTCTGATGCCATGTGGCGTGTTCTCCATAAAGGCTACCAGTCTGACCGGCAGACCATGGCTTCTCAAGGAATCAGCCACCTGAACAGGATGGAGATGACATCAAGGTCATATTTTGTCTCAGCAAAGGTATTTTTTCAAAATAAGAGATCAAAATTCAAACCTTAGTGGCCGTCTCCACCCAGATGGCTTCAGAGGCGGAAATGATGGCGGTGTGGGCCCACCTGAAGTAGTTCATGACACTGAGCAGCACCCAAGTGGGCCTCGCCATGGAGCGAGCAAAGGTCGGGTGGCTACGAACATCATCCAACTCATAGCCAACGCAGCCCCAAGAAAACAAAGCCTGGAAGAGGGAAAATTTGTCACAGCAGGAAAAGACGTGACAAACAGCTGCTACATGTGAGCAATCATATCTTCACTTACTTTGTTCCAGCCTTTGCTCAGCATTGAAGCTGCATCACAGTAGCCGGGGTTGGCTGGTCCAATGTAGCCCGAGGCCTTGGTGTGGAAACCCACAAATGCCTCCAGTGCCCTTGATGTCTCACATGGTTCCTGAAGAGGGAACACCAGCAAGTCAGTTGAATTAATCAGTGACCCAAACCAGTCATGAGCTAAGCAATCTATCGATCCTACGAGCCTGTGTAAATGCAATTTGCAGTATCAACCATATACTTTTCCCAGACATAGCTCTGGAAGTCAAAGATGGTGTAAGGTCAATCGTGTACCTGCAGCACTGCATAATCAAACGTTGCCGCGTAGGGCAGTGACGGGTCCTTGTTGATACGGTTGACGGCGAGCTGTGCTGCCACACTGGGAAGGGCCTTGGCAAACAGAGGGTCACAGCCCCACGGTCCCACCACCCCAACCCGAAACCATGCTCCCTGGACTGAGCAGGGCAGCAAACACAGGAGAACCAAGAGGAACCTCAGGAGGCCACGGAGGGATGGATGGAGTGGAGGTGTGGAAGGGACAGGAAGAAGAGGGTGGAGTAAAGCGGGGCAGGAGGAAGAGTGTCGCCGCCTGGTGTCTGCTGCCATGTGTGAGGTATGGAGATGAAGGCACGGTGCTGCTGTCGCATCTCAAGGCTCACGGCCTCCAAAGCTCACAAGAACCTGGAGGAAGAAGGTCTGATGCTGCTTCCCTACAAAAACAAGAAATATTGTACTGTGAGAACAAACATAGTTCATTATATGCAACTATGATTTTTAATAAAATTTAACTGAAGTCATTATCAGGCAGAAACACTGTCACTGGCTCAGTCGGCTGTAACAGGATTATCAGATGAGACGCTGTCATATCTGCACAGTGTCATAATCCCTGTGTAAAAGACTCACTGTGTATATGCACAAAAGGAAATATTGCTATGATATATATACAGCTATGAAGATATAAACTTGTTCTATCAACTTTGTACATTAATAATAATACATTAAAAGCGATAAATGATTTTTATTGTACATATTTGTATATAGATATATTACATATTTTTAATACACTGCAGCACAACTGTTCTTACTATGTTACTATATGTGATTTATATTTGCAAGTTAATAAAGCAACATAATAATATACACTACACTTTATAGTATCAGCATATGATGACAGGATTTTACACAAGTCTACAATCTCAGCATGTACACAATTCAAATCAAGTTTTTTCTTTCTTACCATGCATGGATGAGATGAACTCGTCCTCCTCCCTCTGCACAAACAGAAAGTTTCATCACATCTCCTTTTGTTCAGATCCAAAAATAAGTCTCCAAATCACTTCTTCACACACGGGATCCACCATAGTGGCAATACATAGATCTCAGCTCATCCCTCTCTGTGTGTGTGTGTGTGTGAGAGAGAGATGACCTAGAACAGGTGTGTGACCTGTCCTGTCAGATTATATCAAATCCAATCAGAACCTTCGTATCAGTCAGCCACACTGACTGAGGAAGTGAGAGTGATGATCATGACAATTATCATCACCAATATATGAACCTATTTTAACAGATACAGCAATAACTTAATCAACATGAACATTTTTTTATATCTTTGATGTATAAATATACAATTTTACAATAAACGAGTCAAAAAATAAACATATAAACATCTACAACGCACAAACTTTTCAACTGACTTAGTTGAGAAGCCCTGTTAGCATTTAGCATCTCCGTCTGCTGATTAATAAAGATCATGTGATTCAACAGAAAGCTCTGGACGACCTTGAGGTCATATTCTCCACAAAGAGGTTCCATGGCCTTTTCCTCCTCAGTGCGCTGTTGCACCTTTAACCCTAACACTAACCCTGCTCCTCAGTGTGAGCTCCTCCGCCATCCCCTGCCCCACATTATGGACATTTATGTTTTTGTTTGTTTGTTTTATTGACAACTTGCAGTAGACAATAAATGCATACATAGAAACGTGACCTGAGTTGGTATGAAGGACAAAAACATTAGGAACAAATGAGATATCACATCAGGGGAGAGGGTTCGTAGATCAGAAGCAGGACAGGACGAGCTTTCCTCAAGTGTCTGACTCAGAGCGACTGTAGGTCAGAGACAGGACCTTTTTTACAGCTGCCTGGCTCTAGCTGACTTCAGCATCTGTAACACGTCCAGCCTTTACTGAGATTCACTGTGGCAGTAAGAGAAGCTTTACGGTCGCCATGAAGACCTAAGCAGCTTCAGCCTGGAGCACCTGACAGGATTCATGACACACAAAGGATGGATCTGACTATTAGACATCACAAAAGCAGCACAGTGAACGGACAAGGAGATCTTTTTTTTTTCTCCTCGATCTTGTATTTTGTACTCCAGCCCAGTCAGCAACGGTTATGAAACCCTAAATTGGTTTACTAACCACTGGTAGATGCCAAAGTAGTTATCTCAGAGATAACTGCAAACATTTACAAGAGTGTATCATGGAAAATGATTTAATTCATCTTAATGACATATTGTATCCTTGGATTACGTTTTAAAACAGGACTCACAAGATATTGACAGTAGCCAATGGAGGCTTTGAGCATGGTCCATAGACTCCAAGTCGCCAAACCTCCCCAGGAGGTACAAGAAGACCTCAACCAGACCTCCCCAGTTTACTACGTCATTGGACTTACGTCATTTGGATTCACCAGGTCTGCAGCCTGATTTATATTCTAGCACAAAGGTCAAATGACAAAGCAGCTGTTCCTTCCAGTCTCACCCACCCAAGTGTCTCTGTTGTCTGGGCACTGAAGTCCTCCAAAAGCCCAGGGCAAAGTCCTTCCAAGAACCCAACCCAGAGACTCTAAGTAGGCCTGGTACTCTGAACTGTAGTCAGACCCTTTCCCTCCGTGACCCTCAGCTGTACAGATGAAACCCTCCATACAGAAACAAGAAGAAGAACAAGTATCCACACACCCACCGGTGTCCAGCCCCTCTCCTGAGAGTCTCTTACTCGTTACTACAAAATAAAGTTCTGTAAATCGGTGCACTGAGTAAATGCACCAGTCTGAGTTGGTGAAGAGATGTCTCTGTGTTGCCCAAACCAAAGAAGAGGAAGAGGAAGAAGGTGTGTGTTGTCACAGAAACAATGATCAATACCATCATGGAGGAAGCTGCTGCAGTCGACTCCAACGGAGACCTCGGTGAATTCTGAGGTGGCAACAAAGATCACTTTAAACAATCACTGGCCATACGTTGCATCGAAAGATTCTTCCAACATGATGAATATGAATGACCCTATGACCCAGAGTACGTGACTATGTTGAGTTTCGTCCTTGAAATTTAGGGAAATGAACCTCAAAAGATCTGCGAACCCTGAAATAACTCTCTCTACTATTAAAATCATAATCAAAACTCTAACTGCTTTTTTTTTTTTTTACTTCTACTTTAACTTCCAATACTTCGGTTCATTTAATGTTGGAAATGTACCCAATCTGACTCAAGTGATATTCTAAATTGTGACTTAAGTTTCTATGAACGTCATTCTGTGGTGAGGTACTTGTACTTTTACTTTAAGGTGCTGCTTTCAAGCACTTTATCCAAGACTTAGATGTGTTCGACTGTAAATCAGACAAAACCTCACTGTTGGGTGGATTCAGATCACGATAATGAAGTAGCCATGTTTAAAAATAACTCCACCAAGTGAGTTACCCAACTGCCATAGTGTTTATTATCTGTGTTTATGAGTTGCCAGACCTTAGTTTCTGGTAACATGAACCCACCTTTAAATGAAGCACAGCAGGAGTGGCTCTGATAGAAAGTTACTTCTCTGTCGTCACACCTCATTTTATAACCTCTGTGGTCTTTGACCCTGATGAGGCAGTGGGTTGCGTCCTTTATATTCAGCATGGGTCCCACTTTACATGACAGTGCAGTTATTATCTCCACCCTGTGATAAGGTGCGTCATATGTTTAACTATTGTAAATTCCTTGTACTTGTTTGAGGGCCATTGAGGACATGCATCAATATAACAGTAAAACCTCTGGCTGTTCCTCACGTACTGTACCTTCAAACCAGTTGGCAGTTTTGTATAAAGTGCTTGAAGGCACCACTGGAGTAAAAGTACAAGCAGCGAGCCAGAAAATGTCAAAGTCGCCTTTTAGAAAGTGACTTCACTTAAATCTTAAAGCATCTGACATTCACTATGTTAAAGTGTCTTTTCCCTTTCAAAGGTCTCTTTATTTAACAGCTACAACAGCAGCTGTTTACAGAGAGAATGTTTATTGTTGTTTAACAGCACTCACTCGTCCCAACACATCCATCAACCCAAACACAAACTAAGGACCAACAAGGACCACCGCTAACCCTGGAAGACTGACCCCAGATAAGTTCAAAATTATAGACAAATGGAAAAAAAAAACTTATATAATAAATACTTTTTTGGACGCCATAAGAGACACTTCATCTTGTAGGAAGAATCTTTCAGTCTAACCTAGAAAACCATTTCTTACAAACACAGCCACGTGATCTTTGTCGCCACCATAGAGATCCCTCAAGTCGCCACTGTGTTCGGGGTCGTCCTCTGTCAGTGGAGTTTTTAAATGCTGAATCGAAGCCAACTGGTCTTCCTTCGTTGTTTCTTGAAAACGTTTCTTTGGTTCTTGACTCACATGACGGCAGGTATGACAGCTACTAGGGTTAATAAATATCTGGGTCTACCCAACCCGTTTCTAGAGCTGAAGATGACTTTCAGATGAGAGCTTAAACATTTTCAAGAAATCCAGTTGCCTTCAATTTAGCATTTCAAAACTGCGATGACCTGGACGATGACCAGAACCTACACAGACGTTGACAACAGCTGCCCTCATGATGGAATCAGTTTTTGTTACTGTTACGACGGCGGCCTTCGTCTTCTTTAGTTTATATATTTATTTATTTACTTTAGTTACAGCACTGCCATGTTGTAAATTAGTATTTTAATATTGAAATCACACACAAAAACATCATTGCTGCGTGGATTTGATTCACAATGAAGTAGCCATGATAAAAATAAACAAACAAAAAAACAAAACTGTATTATTACGTTGCCATTGTGATAATTATCTGTGTATATGAGTCTCTGTTAAGATGAAAGTGACCCAACCTAGTAACGGAGTGGAAATAAACACAGTCTCTGCACAGGGTGAACAGACACTATTGCCCCAAGTCAGTGCCAACTTCCCGATGATAGTTGTTAACATCATCCAGTCTTATCTTGGCAAACTGTTCTTATCAGCTTATCAAACTTAAATATTGTTTAACCAGTTCCAAGATGCAATGTGGCCTTGTGATGTTGGGAAATGGATACTGAAGGAAACTTCTCTACATTTCAATTCTCAGGAACCACAAGAATCCAATGTGGTCATGGACTCAGTCTTGTTTAGTAGTAGCATAGTTTTTCCAGTTGACCCAGATGTTACAGTCCAAAAGGGCCCATAGTGTCTGTATTCAAATAGTTGAAAAAAGGTTCTTATACCCAAGACATGGGTGGACAAACATGTCAAGGTTTGTCCCAGATGTTGTACGTTGACACAAGAGACCAGGTACTAGAGCCCGGCCATTACCTTTCACTCTAACCACGGTATTAGATTCACATGAACCAGGTATTTATTGTACCTGATCACTAACACTGATCGTTCTGTAGCTGCTATTCGCAGACGCTGCAGATATTAAGACTTACAAAGATGTTGTCACTGACTACAATGTAGAGTTCTGCACAATGGTTCAATGTGGAAATAGTAGCCAAAAATACGACACCAGCTGTTCCTTAACTGAGGATCAAAGGTGCAGATATCTAGGGATCAGTCTGGACTGCCTGCATCGTAGACTGAAAATACAGCGCTCCTAGTTTTTCCCACAAAAGGACCCAACTAAAATTTACACTGACTTGGATTTTACAGTGTAACATGTGACAGGTGTCGTCCTGAGGTATCTACAGAGAATTATCTCCCACAACTGCAGCACTTCTTTTTGGCTGCAGATGTTTTCAGCTCAACAGAAATAAGTGGCTGAAGTGACCAAAGTGAGCAAACAATTGAGTTATAGCAGTTTAAGATACTCAAGGACTAACAATAGGACAGCGGAAGTGACGCAGAGCGGTTGTCCTTGATCAGTGTATGAGCAGAAGATGTTGCCATGCACTTGTAAAAGAGAGGAAACATGGAGAGGTGTCATTAACCTTTGTGAATGAATGATTTTGTATGACACTTGTTCCTCTTATCTCAGGCAGTCCTATCATACGCTCGATGTCTCAACACCTTAACGATGCAGGGCGTGTTTACAAAGAGCTAAACCACCGATGTGACTTCACAGTTGACCCAGTGCAATCTGACGGACGCAGGAGGGGCTGTTTTAAACCTTTATGAATTGAGGATCTCATGTCAGTTGCCGTCTTCTTTTGCCCTGGACAATTTGGCCATGGCTTTGTCTTCACATTTCCTGATCCTATTGTTTTTGCTCACCTGCCTGTGTTCTGCTCAGGGTAAGATTCATACGGATTTTCTACCACGATACTCAGGACGAAGACAAGTTAGGGATAAATGATACGCAAAAAAGGCAAATTGTGAAGTTTCTAATTTTGCACAGAAATTGGGGATTCAAGTCATTGCTTCACTCAGAGCATTTTTCTACTGACAAACAGTTTTTACTGAAATGATGTCGTAATTATTGTTGAGTCTGTGCCAACAATAACACAATAATATTCTGTAGGTGAGACACTTTATCTATCAGAGACTGCAATTTGAATTTCACTTGACTGGACTGAGCTTTAGATTTGAAATAAAAGTGCGGCATTGTGTGTATTCTAGGATTTCAGGATTTCCTGTCTGATTCTGAATGTATTATTTCTAAAAAAAAAAAACAAAAAACAAAGAAGAAGCTCAGTTTAAGTTACAACAAATAATAAATCACCAGATGATGTTTCATTGGGGAGTAAGCTAACGTGATTATCTGAAACGTTTTTAAACATATAATAAGATGTGACACTGTGCACATATCGCGTGTCTCCTCCTGACTCCTACATAGCTCACATGACCTGTGGTTCATCGCAGTTAATAACCTTTGACTCCTCGCTTTTCTATGTGGCTAAGCTCTCGTAAAAACCTTTGGTTGGAGTGGGAGAGGAGGATCTTGGGTGTTGAGACAGTAAAAGGCATGCGATAACTCATGTTGTACTCGAGGGTGTTCCTAATTTTGTAACCAATTAAGATACATGACTTTTTTTTGTCCCTCCCCTGAAATATAGCTTAGAATATAAACTAGAACATTTGCAATAACATAAGAGCTTATGTGAGTGTGGAATAATTGGTAATGGTCATATGTATTTCAATAACTAATATGAAAAAGAGTAAGGAAAAGTCCACGTGACAAATTTTAACTACAGTCTCCAATGTGCCAGGAACAACAACGACTCTACAATCACCTGAATCCACGTCCAAAACTGCAACGGCTCCTGCCCCGACCACTACGCCAACACCACCACCAACGCAGGAGCCTGCGGCAGCACCTGAATCAACATCTGGTCAGACCGATGCCACGACAACACAGACTGCTGAGACCACAACAGTAGCTGAAACAACATCTGGTCAGACCGAGGCCACAACAACACAGCCTGCTGAGACCACAACAGTAGCTGAAACAACATCTGGTCAGACCGATGCCACGACAACACAGCCTGCTGAGACCACAACAGCACCTGAGTCAACATCTGCTCAGACCGATGCCACGACAACACAGACTGCTGAGACCACAACAGCACCTGAGTCAACATCTGGTCAGACCGATGCCACAACAACACAGCCTGCTGAGACCACATCTGGTCAGACCGATGCCACAACAACACAGCCCGCTGAGACCACAACAGCACCTGAGTCAACATCTGGTCAGACCGATGCCACAACAACACAGCCTGCTGAGACCACAACAGTAGCTGAAACAACATCTGGTCAGACCGAGGCCACAACAACACAGCCTGCTGAGACCACATCTGGTCAGACCGATGCCACAACAACACAGCCTGCTGAGACCACAACAGCACCTGAGTCAACATCTGGTCATACCGATGCCACGACAACACAGCCTGCTGAGACCACAACAGCACCTGAGTCAACATCTGCTCAGACCGATGCCACGACAACACAGCCTGCTGAGACCACATCTGGTCAGACCGATGCCACGACAACACAGCCTGCTGAGACCACATCTGCTCAGACCGATGCCACGACAACACAGCCTGCTGAGACCACATCTGGTCAGACCGATGCCACAACAACACAGCCTGCTGAGACCACAACAGCTGCTGAAACAACATCTAGTCAGACCGATGCCACAACAACACAGCCTGCTGAGACCACATCTGCCCAGACCGATGCCACAACAACACAGCCTGCTGAGACCACAACAGCACCTGAGTCAACATCTGGTCAGACCGATGCCACGACAACACAGCCTGC
This sequence comes from Caranx melampygus, assembly GCA_019059645.1. Taxonomy (NCBI): domain Eukaryota; kingdom Metazoa; phylum Chordata; class Actinopteri; order Carangiformes; family Carangidae; genus Caranx; species Caranx melampygus. The sequence goes on along the minus strand of JAFELL010001571.1, from coordinate 28,065 downwards.
TGAGACCACAACAGCACCTGAGTCAACATCTGCTCAGACCGATGCCACGACAACACAGCCTGCTGAGACCACAACAGCACCTGAGTCAACATCTGGTCAGACCGATGCCACGACAACACAGCCTGCTGAGACCACAACAGCACCTGAGTCAACATCTGCTCAGACCGATGCCACGACAACACAGCCTGCTGAGACCACAACAGCACCTGAGTCAACATCTGCTCAGACCGATGCCACGACAACACAGCCTGCTGAGACCACATCTGCCCAGACCGATGCCACGACAACACAGCCTGCTGAGACCACAACAGCACCTGAGTCAACATCTGGTCAGACCGATGCCACAACAACGCAGCCTGCTGAGACCACATCTGCCCAGACCGATGCCACGACAACACAGCCTGTTGAGACCACAACAGCACCTGAGTCAACATCTGGTCAGACCGATGCCACAACAACACAGCCTGTTGAGACCACAACAGCACCTGAGTCAACATCTGCTCAGACCGATGCCACGACAACACAGCCTGCTGAGACCACATCTGGTCAGACCGATGCCACAACAACACAGCCTGCTGAGACCACATCTGCCCAGACCGATGCCACAACAACACAGCCTGCTGAGACAACAACAGCACCTGAGTCAACATCTGGTCAGACCGATGCCACAACAACACAGCCTGCTGAGACCACAACAGTAGCTGAAACAACATCTGGTCAGACCGAGGCCACAACAACACAGCCTGCTGAGACCACATCTGGTCAGACCGATGCCACAACAACACAGCCTGCTGAGACCACATCTGCCCAGACCGATGCCACAACAACACAGCCTGCTGAGACCACAACAGCACCTGAGTCAACATCTGGTCATACCGATGCCACGACAACACAGCCTGCTGAGACCACAACAGCACCTGAGTCAACATCTGCTCAGACCGATGCCACGACAACACAGCCTGCTGAGACCACATCTGGTCAGACCGATGCCACAACAACACAGCCTGCTGAGACCACATCTGCTCAGACCGATGCCACGACAACACAGCCTGCTGAGACCACATCTGGTCAGACCGAGGCCACAACAACACAGCCTGCTGAGACCACAACAGCTGCTGAAACAACATCTGCTCAGACCGATGCCACAACAACACAGCCTGCTGAGACCACAACAGTAGCTGAAACAACATCTAGTCAGACCGAGGCCACAACAACACAGCCTGCTGAGACCACATCTGGTCAGACCGATGCCACAACAACACAGCCTGCTGAGACCACATCTGCCCAGACCGATGCCACAACAACACAGCCTGCTGAGACCACAACAGCACCTGAGTCAACATCTGGTCAGACCGATGCCACGACAACACAGCCTGCTGAGACCACAACAGCACCTGAGTCAACATCTGCTCAGACCGATGCCACGACAACACAGCCTGCTGAGACCACAACAGCACCTGAGTCAACATCTGGTCAGACCGATGCCACGACAACACAGCCTGCTGAGACCACAACAGCACCTGAGTCAACATCTGCTCAGACCGATGCCACGACAACACAGCCTGCTGAGACCACAACAGCACCTGAGTCAACATCTGCTCAGACCGATGCCACGACGACACAGCCTGCTGAGACCACATCTGCCCAGACCGATGCCACGACAACACAGCCTGCTGAGACCACAACAGCACCTGAGTCAACATCTGGTCAGACCGATGCCACAACAACGCAGCCTGCTGAGACCACATCTGCCCAGACCGATGCCACGACAACACAGCCTGTTGAGACCACAACAGCACCTGAGTCAACATCTGCTCAGACCGATGCCACGACAACACAGCCTGCTGAGACCACATCTGGTCAGACCGATGCCACAACAACACAGCCTGCTGAGACAACAACAGCACCTGAGTCAACATCTGCCCAGACCGATGCCACGACAACACAGACTGCTGAGACCACAACAGTAGCTGAAACAACATCTGGTCAGACCGATGCCACGACAACACAGCCTGCTGAGACCACATCTGCCCAGACCGATGCCACAACAACACAGCCTGCTGAGACCACATCTGGTCAGACCGATGCCACGACAACACAGCCTGCTGAGACCACATCTGCCCAGACCGATGCCACGACAACACAGCCTGTTGAAACCACAACAGCACCTGAGTCAACATCTGCCCAGACCGATGCCACAACAACACAGCCTGCTGAGACCACATCTGCTCAGACCGATGCCACAACAACACAGCCTGCTGAGACCACATCTGCCCAGACCGATGCCACGACAACACAGCCCGCTGAGACCACAACAGCACCTGAGTCAACATCTGGTCAGACCGATGCCACAACAACGCAGCCTGCTGAGACCACATCTGCCCAGACTGATGCCACGACAACACAGCCTGCTGAGACCACAACACCACCTGAGTCAACATCTGCTCAGACCGATGCCACGACAACACAGCCTGCTGAGACCACATCTGGTCAGACCGATGCCACAACAACACAGCCTGCTGAGACCACATCTGCCCAGACCGATGCCACAACAACACAGCCAGCTGAGACCACAACAGTAGCTGAAACAACATCTGGTCAGACCGATGCCACGACAACACAGCCTGTTGAAACCACAACAGCACCTGAGTCAACATCTGCCCAGACCGATGCCACGACAACACAGACTGCTGAGACCACAACAGCACCTGAGTCAACATCTGGTCAGACCGATGCCACAACAACGCAGCCTGCTGAGACCACATCTGCCCAGACCGATGCCACGACAACACAGCCTGCTGAGACCACAACAGCACCTGAGTCAACATCTGGTCAGACCGATGCCACGACAACACAGCCTGCTGAGACCACATCTGGTCAGACCGATGCCACGACAACACAGCCTGCTGAGACCACAACAGTAGCTGAAACAACATCTAGTCAGACCGAGGCCACAACAACACAGCCTGCTGAGACCACATCTGGTCAGACCGATGCCACAACAACACAGCCTGCTGAGACCACATCTGCCCAGACCGATGCCACAACAACACAGCCTGCTGAGACCACAACAGCACCTGAGTCAACATCTGGTCAGACCGATGCCACGACAACACAGCCTGCTGAGACCACAACAGCACCTGAGTCAACATCTGCTCAGACCGATGCCACGACAACACAGCCTGCTGAGACCACAACAGCACCTGAGTCAACATCTGGTCAGACCGATGCCACGACAACACAGCCTGCTGAGACCACAACAGCACCTGAGTCAACATCTGCTCAGACCGATGCCACGACAACACAGCCTGCTGAGACCACAACAGCACCTGAGTCAACATCTGCTCAGACCGATGCCACGACAACACAGCCTGCTGAGACCACATCTGCCCAGACCGATGCCACGACAACACAGCCTGCTGAGACCACAACAGCACCTGAGTCAACATCTGGTCAGACCGATGCCACAACAACGCAGCCTGCTGAGACCACATCTGCCCAGACCGATGCCACGACAACACAGCCTGTTGAGACCACAACAGCACCTGAGTCAACATCTGGTCAGACCGATGCCACAACAACACAGCCTGTTGAGACCACAACAGCACCTGAGTCAACATCTGCTCAGACCGAGGCCACAACAACACAGACTGCTGAGACCACAACAGTAGCTGAAACAACATCTGGTCAGACCGATGCCACGACAACACAGCCTGCTGAGACCACATCTGCCCAGACCGATGCCACAACAACACAGCCTGCTGAGACCACATCTGGTCAGACCGATGCCACGACAACACAGCCTGCTGAGACCACATCTGCCCAGACCGATGCCACGACAACACAGCCTGTTGAAACCACAACAGCACCTGAGTCAACATCTGCTCAGACCGATGCCACAACAACACAGCCTGCTGAGACCACAACAGCACCTGAGTCAACATCTGCTCAGACCGATGCCACGACAACACAGCCCGCTGAGACCACAACAGCACCTCAGTCAACATCTGGTCAGACCGATGCCACAACAACGCAGCCTGCTGAGACCACATCTGCCCAGACCGATGCCACGACAACACAGCCTGCTGAGACCACATCTGCCCAGACCGATGCCACGACAACACAGCCTGCTGAGACCACAACACCACCTGAGTCAACATCTGCTCAGACCGATGCCACGACAACACAGCCTGCTGAGACCACATCTGGTCAGACCGATGCCACAACAACACAGCCTGCTGAGACCACATCTGCCCAGACCGATGCCACAACAACACAGCCAGCTGAGACCACAACAGTAGCTGAAACAACATCTGGTCAGACCGAGGCCACAACAACACAGCCTGCTGAAACCACAACAGCACCTGAGTCAACATCTGCCCAGACCGATGCCACGACAACACAGACTGCTGAGACCACAACAGCACCTGAGTCAACATCTGGTCAGACCGATGCCACAACAACGCAGCCTGCTGAGACCACATCTGCCCAGACCGATGCCACGACAACACAGCCTGCTGAGACCACAACAGCACCTGAGTCAACATCTGGTCAGACCGATGCCACGACAACACAGCCTGCTGAGACCACATCTGGTCAGACCGATGCCACGACAACACAGCCTGCTGAGACCACATCTGGTCAGACCGATGCCACAACAACACAGCCTGCTGAGACCACATCTGCCCAGACCGATGCCACAACAACACAGCCTGCTGAGACAACAACAGCACCTGAGTCAACATCTGCCCAGACCGATGCCACGACAACACAGACTGCTGAGACCACAACAGCACCTGAGTCAACATCTGCTCAGACCGATGCCACGACAACACAGCCTGCTGAGACCACAACAGTAGCTGAAACAACATCTGGTCAGACCGATGCCACGACAACACAGCCTGCTGAGTCAACATCTGGTCAGACCGATGCCACGACAACACAGCCTTCTGAGACCACATCTGCCCAGACCGATGCCACAACAACACAGCCCGCTGAGACCACAACAGCACCTGAGTCAACATCTGCTCAGACCGATGCCACGACAACACAGCCTGCTGAGACCACATCTGGTCAGACCGATGCCACAACAACACAGCCTGCTGAGACCACATCTGCTCAGACCGATGCCACGAAAACACAGCCTGCTGAGACCACATCTGGTCAGACCGATGCCACAACAACACAGCCTGCTGAGACCACATCTGCCCAGACCGATGCCACAACAACACAGCCTGCTGAGACCACAACAGCACCTGAGTCAACATCTGGTCAGACCGATGCCACAACAACACAACCTGCTGAGACCACATCTGGTCAGACCGATGCCACGACAACACAACCTGCTGAGACCACATCTGGTCAGACCGGTGCCACAACAACACAGCCTGCTGAGACCACAACAGTAGCTGAAACAACATCTGGTCAGACCGATGCCACGACAACACAGCCTGCTGAGACCACATCTGCCCAGACCGATGCCACAACAACACAGCCTGCTGAGACCACATCTGGTCAGACCGATGCCACGACAACACAGCCTGCTGAGACCACAACAGCACCTGAGTCAACATCTGGTCAGACCGATGCCACGACAACACAGCCTGCTGAGACCACATCTGGTCAGACCGATGCCACGACAACACAGCCTGCTGAGACCACATCTGGTCAGACCGATGCCACAACAACACAGCCTGCTGAGACCACATCTGCCCAGACCGATGCCACAACAACACAGCCTGCTGAGACAACAACAGCACCTGAGTCAACATCTGGTCAGACCGATGCCACAACAACACAACCTGCTGAGACCACATCTGGTCAGACCGATGCCACGACAACACAACCTGCTGAGACCACATCTGGTCAGACCGGTGCCACAACAACACAGCCTGCTGAGACCACATCTGCTCAGACCGATGCCACGACAACACAACCTGCTGAGACCACATCTGGTCAGACCGATGCCACAACAACACAGCCTGCTGAGACCACATCTGCTCAGACCGATGCCACGACAACACAGCCTGCTGAGACCACATCTGGTCAGACCGATGCCACAACAACACAGCCTGCTGAGACCACAACAGCACCTGAGTCAACATCTGCTCAGACCGATGCCACGACAACACAGCCTGCTGAGACCACAACAGCACCTGAGTCAACATCTGCTCAGACCGATGCCACGACAACACAGCCTGCTGAGACCACAACAGCACCTGAGTCAACATCTGGTCAGACCGATGCCACAACAACGCAGCCTGCTGAGACCACATCTGCCCAGACCGATGCCACGACAACACAGCCTGCTGAGACCACAACAGCACCTGAGTCAACATCTGGTCAGACCGATGCCACAACAACACAGCCTGTTGAGACCACAACAGCACCTGAGTCAACATCTGGTCAGACCGATGCCACAACAACACAGCCTGTTGAGACCACAACAGCACCTGAGTCAACATCTGCTCAGACCGATGCCACGACAACACAGCCTGCTGAGACCACATCTGGTCAGACCGATGCCACAACAACACAGCCTGCTGAGACCACATCTGCCCAGACCGATGCCACAACAACACAGCCTGCTGAGACAACAACAGCACCTGAGTCAACATCTGCCCAGACCGATGCCACGACAACACAGACTGCTGAGACCACAACAGCACCTGAGTCAACATCTGGTCAGACCGATGCCACGACAACACAGCCTGCTGAGACCACAACAGTAGCTGAAACAACATCTGGTCAGACCGATGCCACGACAACACAGCCTGCTGAGACCACATCTGGTCAGACCGATGCCACAACAACACAGCCTGCTGAGACCACATCTGCCCAGACCGAGGCCACAACAACACAGCCTGCTGAGACCACAACAGCACCTGAGTCAACATCTGCTCAGACCGATGCCACGACAACACAGCCTGCTGAGACCACAACAGTAGCTGAAACAACATCTGGTCAGACCGATGCCACAACAACACAGCCTGCTGAGACCACATCTGCCCAGACCGATGCCACAACAACACAGCCCGGTGAGACCACAACAGCACCTGAGTCAACATCTGGTCAGACCGATGCCACAACAACGCAGCCTGCTGAGACCACATCTGCCCAGACCGATGCCACGACAACACAGCCTGCTGAGACCACAACAGTAGCTGAAACAACATCTGGTCAGACCGATGCCACAACAACACAGCCTGCTGAGACCACATCTGCCCAGACCGATGCCACAACAACACAGCCCGCTGAGACCACAACAGCACCTGAGTCAACATCTGGTCAGACCGATGCCACAACAACACAGCCCGCTGAGACCACAACAGCACCTGAGTCAACATCTGGTCAGACCGATGCCACAACAACACAGCCTGTTGAAACCACAACAGCACCTGAGTCAACATCTGCTCAGACCGATGCCACGACAACACAGCCTGCTGAGACCACATCTGGTCAGACCGATGCCACAACAACACAGCCTGCTGAGACCACATCTGGTCAGACCGATGCCACAACAACACAGCCTGCTGAGACCACATCTGCCCAGACCGATGCCACAACAACACAGCCTGCTGAGACCACAACAGCACCTGAGCCAACATCTGGTCAGACCGATGCCACGACAACACAGCCTGCTGAGACCACATCTGCTCAGACCGATGCCACGACAACACAGCCTGCTGAGACCACAACAGTAGCTGAAACAACATCTGGTCAGACCGATGCCACAACAACACAGACTGCTGAGACCACATCTGCCCAGACCGATGCCACAACAACACAGCCCGCTGAGACCACATCTGGTCAGACCGGTGCCACAACAACACAGCCTGCTGAGACCACAACAGCACCTGAGCCAACATCTGGTCAGACCGATGCCACGACAACACAGCCTGCTGAGACCACATCTGCTCAGACCGATGCCACGACAACACAGCCTGCTGAGACCACAACAGTAGCTGAAACAACATCTGGTCAGACCGATGCCACAACAACACAGACTGCTGAGACCACATCTGCCCAGACCGATGCCACAACAACACAGACTGCTGAGACCACATCTGCCCAGACCGATGCCACAACAACACAGCCCGCTGAGACCACATCTGGTCAGACCGGTGCCACAACAACACAGCCTGCTGAGACCACATCTCGTCAGACCGATGCCACAACTCCACCAACTGCACTCCCTGTTGAGACCACATCTGCTCAGACCGATGCCACAACAACACAGGCTGCTGAGACCACAACAGCACCTGAGTCAACATCTGGTCAGACCGATGCCACAACAACACAGACTACTGAGACCACATCTGCTGAGACCGGTGCCACAACAACACAGCCTGCTGAGACCACATCTGGTCAGACTGATGCCACAACAACACAGCCTGCTGAGACCACATCTGCCCAGACCGATGCCACAACAACACAGCCTGCTGAGACCACAACAGCACCTGAGTCAACATCTGGTCAGACCGATGCCACAACAACACAGCCTGCTGAGACCACATCTGGTCAGACCGATGCCACGACAACACAGGCCGCCGAGACCACAACAGCACCTGAGTCAACATCTGGTCAGACCGATGCCACGACAACACAGCCTGCTGAGACCACAACAGCACCTGAGTCAACATCTGGTCAGACCGATGCCACGACAACACAGCCTGCTGAGACCACATCTGGTCAGACCGGTGCCACAACAACACAGCCTGCTGAGACCACATCTGGTCAGACCGATGCCACGACAACACAGCCTGCTGAGACCACAACAGCACCTGAGTCAACATCTGGTCAGACCGATGCCACGACAACACAGCCTGCTGAGACCACATCTGCTCAGACCGATGCCACAACAACACAGCCTGCTGAGACCACAACAGTACCTGAAACAACATCTGGTCAGACCGATGCCACGACAACACAGCCTGCTGAGACCACAACAGCACCTGAGTCAACATCTGGTCAGACCGATGCCACAACAACACAGCCTGCTGAGACCACATCTGGTCAGACCGATGCCACGACAACACAGCCTGCTGAGACCACATCTGGTCAGACCGATGCCACGACAACACAGCCTGCTGAGACCACAACAGCTCCTGAGTCAACATCTGGTCAGACCGATGCCACGACAACACAGCCTGCTGAGACCACAACAGCTCCTGAGTCAACATCTGGTCAGACCGATGCCACGACAACACAGCCTGCTGAGACCACATCTGCTGAGACTGATGCCACAACAACACAGCCTGCTGAGACCACATCTGGTCAGACTGGTGCCACAACAACACAGCCTGCTGAGACCACATCTGGTCAGACCGATGCCACAACAACACAGCCCGCTGAGACCACATCTGCCCAGACCGATGCCACAACAACAACACAGGCTGCTGAGACCACATCTGCTGAGACCGGTGCCACAACAACACAGCCTGCTGAGACCACATCTGGTCAGACCGATGCCACAACAACACAGCCCGCTGAGACCACATCTGCCCAGACCGATGCCACAACAACAACACAGGCTGCTGAGACCACATCTGCTGAGACCGGTGCCACAACAACACAGCCTGCTGAGACCACATCTGGTCAGACCGGTGCCACAACAACACAGCCTGCTGAGACCACATCTGCTCAGACCGATGGCACAACAACACAGCCTGCTGAGACCACAACAGCACCTGAGTCAACATCTGGTCAGACCGATGCCACAACAACACAGCCTGCTGAGACCACATCTGGTCAGACTGGTGCCACAACAACACAGCCTGCTGAGACCACATCTGGTCAGACCGGTGCCACAACAACACAGCCTGCTGAGACCACATCTGGTCAGACCGATGGCACAACAACACAGCCTGCTGAGACCACAACAGCACCTGAGTCAACATCTGGTCAGACCGATGCCACAACAACACAGCCTGCTGAGACCACATCTGGTCAGACCGATGCCACAACAAATGCAACAACGCCTGCCCCGACCACTACAGCGACACCACCGTCAACAGAGGCCACTTCAACACCTGAAACAACAGCACAGCCACTCCAGTGTCAAAATGGTGGAACCTTCAATGGTGAAATCTGTGTATGTCTTAAAGGATTCAGTGGAAATCTATGCCAGTTCGTTGAAACCCTTAAGCCAGGTAACGTTAGTCCTTGTGCAAGCTTTGTCAGTTTTCGTTTCCAACAAATGTCACAGAGCAGGTTTTTGCATTTGGTTCTTGTACTTCTTGCAACTTGTCATTCATGTTTTACATATTTCCCTCTCATTGTAGACACACTCGAGAGGCCTGTGGAGGTTAACGTGGTGATCAATGAGCCATTTGATGAACAATATGAAAACAAAGAATCACCTCAATATAAAGAGTTTGTTGGAAACTTCACCAAAAAGGTAAACCACGTGAGACATGCTGCATTACAACAAAAGTCTAATTCTATCATACAGTAATTCCTATGCCATGATTTGAGTTTCACTGTAAAAAGCTGACTTTGTGTTCTGTTTTTACTGTTTCAGATGAATCCATATTACGAAGGCAGGATACCAAACTTTAAAGAAGTGAAAGTAACTAACGTCAGGTAATCACTGTTAACACTGTATGTATTTACACAGAAAAGACCATCCTGGGAGGCAAACGATTCATTTCTGTCTGCTCTCTTTTTTTTTTCTTAGCCCCGGAGCTTCTTCAGGCAGGTTGTCAGGAAACCACATGGAAGAGGTAAGGAAATTCAAACACCTTCACTGCAGGATGTTAAACCAGAGATCAGGTGTCAATGCTGGATGTTAACACTGACTGTTAATTGTCCTATCTTTATTTCAGATGAGATCATCATATGAAGTCATGGCTAGAGCCTCAGCAAGAGCAGAAGGGTAACTGGAGCACAGACACTTTTAAAGATCTAACACCAGTCCAAATCCAGACGTTTGACATATTTTATGCACTATGACACTTTGCCTGTTGGCAGCCACCTGTAAAAAAAATACAGGCCTTATTTCCTCAGATAAGCAGGAGCCTGGCTCCGACAGTTATGTAATCAATGGACCTTGAAATTGACTTTGTTCATCTGTGTGGTATGTTGGTGTCAAATGGTTTGTTGGAAATAGTTTTGTAGAATTGTAGTGAGTTCAGTGAGTACAGTGTGGAACTGTACAGTGGTTTAATCCTGGTGTATTGTAGGTGAAGGCAGCATAAGTTATTTAGTATATTGGTAAACATAAAACAAATATCACTACCTTTGACTTTCATGGGAGTTTGGCTCCCCCTCTGGACCTGCCTGGTAGTATGCCATGCTGGATTATCAGTTTAACTCCTGAGAGATGTGACACTAGCTGGCAAATGCTTTATGAACCCAGGGAGACGATCCTTGGCTTTTTTTTTTTTTTTTTTTTCTTGGAGTGGCCTGTATTTCCACAGGTAACACCGAAGAGGAGCATGGATCCAAGACTGAATTGTCTCAATAGCATATGTTACATATTTTGAATCACAAAAAATTAATATATTGAAACTCTCTGCATCTCAGCGTCAGCGTTGCACATGATGTGATCTTGGAGGTTCCAAACAACGTCAACTCGGAAAACATATATAACGAGGACTTCGAAAAAGTGAAGGAAGTTGTTGAAAGCCTGACTACCTGCAAAGGTAAGACTAAAAATCGATTCGTGCATAACTTCAGACAGAGTGCTCTGCACATGAGCTAAATTCCAAGTTTAAATATTAACAAGAACTTGATCACAGCAATTATAATTACAGAAAAGTTTATGTTACAACTTTTGTTTTTCTTTTTTTCCTGCGATCAAAAACTGTTTGTCTTTAGAAAATTCCGGACCAGATTGCCCTGTGGAGGTCACTGCTCCACCCAGTGTGGAAAAAGCTGAAGTGGATAAGGAAAGTAAGTTTGACCTCACCCTGTGGTAAAAGCTCATGATAGTTTAGCACCTCGGTGTGATTGCCCTCAGTGAAATACTGCACTTTACAAATCCTTAACAATTCCACACATGTTTCAGTTTTCTTTTGTGACGTCTTCACGTTTGAATGGCCCAGCAAGTCCTGTTCATTAATTTTTGATCAGAAGGTTCTGGGTTCAATCCCAAACCTGGGGCCAGGATTGAACCCAGTTAGGAACACATAACAGCAAGCTTCTCCAAATAGTGAATCCTGTTGCTGGAATTTAACGTCAGATAAGAGATGTGATCAGGTTTGTTCATCTGATTTGTTTCTCTTGTCAGCTGTGTGCGACAGGTCGTCAGAAGATCCAGATGTTGCAGACTTCTACGAAGTTGTCGTTGTTGATGGAGCCTTAGTCTGTGTGACCGTATGTGACAGTATACATACCCATCATAAAAAATGCTACAATAAGGGACTCTGCAGAGTGTTCAGGCAGACGGGCCCCTTTTGCGAGTAAGTTCACTGTGTTGTCACTTTGATGCTTTGAAAAACTGATGAGCTATTTTTGCCCAATTTAACTGTTCACTGTTGTTCACTCCTTCCTTTCTTTGATTCCAGATGCCAATCTGTTAATTCCACCTGGTACCTGGGCAATGACTGCAGACTCCCGATACAGAAGACTCCTTTTTACGCTGGGTTAAGCGTGACCCTCATCTGTCTGTTGGTGACTGTGGGAGCCCTGACTGCATACGCACTGCTGAACAAACGCAAACAAACACAGTAAGCTCTACACTGACATTATTTACTGTCATACAGGGATCAGGATAACTCATAGCAACGAGCCTTGAATCAGATATTGCTGCAGTGCCACCAGCAAATCCTCCAAAAGACTTGGTCATAGGCCTTCTCCAATTCCACACATGGAGTATACTGGATGGACAAGTAGCCTTGCCACAGTCAAGAGATTGTCCACTGGTCCATGGCTTGGGTGGAAAACACATTGCTCTTCCTGAAACTTGTTCAGCCCTCTTAGATAAGCTAGTACCTCAAGCACAATGGGAATCAACAAGCCCAGCCAACAACAGCCAAACATCATCAGTGAAGAGGAATATTTTTCCTGTTTTGCTGACAAAATGTCCTGTTTGTCTACAGGAAAAAGGACCAGAAAAAGAAGTTGGTGAACGAGTGGATGAATGACGACTTTGAATGGCCCAGATCCAACGGCTCAATGAACACACACAGCACTGGTACGTCTCTGGTGCAAACTACTGTCCTCACTTTACAAACCCAAACTGAAATCTCTAAAAACCACTAACTGTTGTTCTGTTTTTAGGACATTACAAAAACCCTTCATTCACATATGAAGCATCAGCCAGACCCACACCTGCCTACAGACAATACGACCCATCAGCGAACATTTACCCCCCCTCACAAATAGGAAACAGCTACTACAATCCATTTTATGGGAGTCTGCCTCCATCCCAGAGAGACTCCCCCACCAACCTGCCGGTCAGTGCAAAAACACAGGACATCAGTGTTCAGTGGCGTTCGACCTTATCGAAGGTTTGCTCATGTCAATAATTGCTTCTTTGTTCCTCTGTCCACAGATGACGGTACGGAGGCCTCAGATCAGGACATCCTGGGACGCCTGAAAGTTTACCTATCTTTAACTATGTTGTTTTAAACTGATGACGCCGTATTGCACTATACATATCAACTACATTGTAGATCTTTGTATTACTGTTTGATTTATTTATTGGGTTTTTTTTTTAACTGACAACAGCCAAAGTGCTGCTACACTGTGTATTCATGAACAACCCTGTTGTAAACGACACCTCTAACAAAGCTTCAGTTGCGTTGACACTGTGTCAGAGTGCTGTCACCTCTGCGCTCGTTTATGAGGCTGTATTCACTGGTGGTGTTTGACAGAGATGTGCACAGACTCCCTGTGCACCTGTTCCGCTCTCAGGCCCTTTGTTTACAAATTATGGAATAAATCACTTGGACATGAACAAGCCCGTGAAACTGCAGCTGATAATGACGTCACATCACAAACTGTTCACGCTACATAAGTATGTAAGTGGCTGACGCAGAGCAGACGAGTGTTGACACTGAGACGGCGTGAGTATCTCACGACCTAATAAACCACACACTGGTTGTGTTTACTGGGCAAACAAGCTCCTATACAGTTACTTTTGATTTTGTTCAGAGCGGATGTTTGTCTCTGTCAGCCAATGAGGATAAAAGTCTGAGGCAGAAAGAGACTGGTGTACAGAACAGCCTTAACATGACACACAGAATGCACTTTATCTAAATAAAACGTTGTGGTTGTTATATAGAGAATACAATCACAATTGAGTCATTCCAGCTAAATTCATGTATTTATATACAGTATTTAATAATTTATTGAACAGCACTGAAGGTGACGACTACAGGAGGAAGCTAATCGCTATAAGAACGACGGAAACAGAAACGTCAAAGAGGAGAAATACTTTTCCGACCTTTGCATGTGAACACACCGTTAGTCCTTTTCAAAACATGTCATGTTTGTAAAAGTTTTGAAATATAAGTCACAACTTTCACCAATGTGTGCTGTGTGTTTTTATGTGGGGTGGAGGTGCGTTGCTCTGAGAATCTATAGATATTGAAAAGACAAGGGAGCACAGGCATAGTGGAGACAAAACACAAGGAGAATTTATCTCTCACAGAACTAACTGTCTGTATCCTCTCATACGTGGAGAGGCGGTGGCTTCACTCACCATTTTGCAGTTTGCTGTCTGACGTCTTCATCTCCACTGTCTGGCCCATGGCCTCATTCGTTTGGCTCTTTATTCGATGATCTTCCCTGATCGTTGCCAGGTGGAAATGAAGCTGTTTGAGAGTCTGCAACAGAGACGTCACATTTCCATTTACTCATTCATGTGAGGATTTCATCCTATAACAAGTGAGATCAATATAATAGATGAGTTTGATGGCAGAACTAAGTTCTGTAATGTTTAGCGGGTAAAGATTGGGTTAAGTATAAGTGTTGGACAGGGTGTTACCAGGAGAGAAAGTACTCACTAACCACAGATCAAAACCTTCTGGACTGAGATAGTCTCACTTCTAGCTCTCAGATCTTTCAAATCTGAATCTATTCTGTGACAATCCTAGATTTTTCACATAAAATTCTTCAACCTGAGAGACGCAGTGCAGATAAATACTGGTTTCCACCTTGGGTATAGGAAGCGCGTCTATAATAGCACCTGAATGTTCTGTATCAAATGCAGTGATGTGGAAAATCAGTGAGGTAAAAACAAATCGTCTGGTTACAGTCAGTCGTTTTTGATGTAATTACCTTATTGGTCCACATGGTGGAGCTGTGAGCAGAGAAATGATGGAGCAATGTCCCTCCAGCCAGAGGTAAGGCCTGTTGGTGAAGCATCAACAGTACAAGAGCAGGTTCATTTTTTCTGAATGTTTTAAATCATTTTTCTTTTTCATTTTTTTTTTAAAATATCACATTTTACAATCTTTGGGCCAATAAATACTAAACATCAGGGACAGACCATCATTATACCAGTCTGACTACCAAATACAGAGGAACCTATTACAAAACAATAATAAACAATCATGTATTTTTTCAGTAGCATTTGCTTTAATAGCATTCATCATATCACAATCTATTGTAGAAATGTTGATTGTCATGTCATTTGTGCATATGAACTCACATCTGACGCTGCTTTAGTGGAAGCTGAACCAGTTCAGCCCGTTGATAATCAGTGGATGCACAGGAAGCGGTGATGTCATCTTCTAACAGGACTGTGAAGAAGGAGATGCAAAGATTTCAGGAAGGTCATGGTCAGGGTAACATCAGCTGAAAAGATGGGCAGTTTCTTCAGTCTTCGGTTTCGTGTCCTCAGCAGCTCTTGATCTGTGTCGGATCAGATCAACAACATAAATGACATTTGTGTATGTGAACTTAATTAAATGAACAAAAACTCACACACACAATGTAATAAACAACGTTATGGTGTCAGTACCTTGTTGACTGTAACTGTATGAAAGGTGACATATCCGACCACAGTGACTGAAAGACTATCACTACACAGTGACCTAAATGATTGCGAGGTCAAAAGCATGGCTAACTCTTTGTGAACCAGGTCACGTCTTCATCCTTTACCTCATTCACCCCAAATACAGCCTTACCTGGATCTGATGGTCACCTATTGCAAAGCTCTTTTGAGAGGCCGTACAACAAATGGGCCTGAACGCACCAGCTCAACTGGTCTTCAATCATCTGTGTGATATCTCCTTCCCTAATGATCTGTCCATTTTTTGGGCGACATTATGTTTTATGCAAAACAAATGCTCTTTGCCAATGTTAAACTTCCTGCAAGTAGCAGTTGGTTTTTCAATACTGGACAGGTAGGCAGAGGTAATGTGTATGGTTTGTGCTGCCTTTTACATTTTTACAAGAATCATTAGGCTTAGTATTATTTTTACGGCGGTGCCATAACATCATTAGTGAAACTCTGACCCTACGATATGACGTTCTTCTCTGTCCTCTCTGGCCTTACCTACTGCATGCTGACAGTGGCAACCTGACCCCGGATGCTAAATGGCAGAGATAAACATGAGGACCACAGAGGTGTGGCTAATTTTTATGGTTTAATATGGCCATTATTGACATAAAACTTTGACATATAATTGATTAATTTCATGAAAACATTGCTGAGGGAGCTGAAGGCTCACATAAGGAATGAGAGTTTCGGTAATAAATGCATTTTTATCGCCACTGATCAGCCACACAGTGACAAGGGTGCAACTTCGAGAGGCCTATTAATAGGTACAATGAGGTGGACTTAAAGGGTGTGGCCTTACTCTGTGTTTTGGTGGCTTTTGTTACAACACCACCACCATTAGGCCAACTGGGTCGATATGCACTATCTCAAGGACTTCATTATCTGACAGGGTAGAGGGGGCAGTATGTTATCATTACACAATAAACTGATAATTCATAATGTTCATTGTTTAAAAAAAGAACAAAGGTGGTCTTACCTATTCATTGTTGAGTTCATTCAGTTCACAATGAAGTAGTGTTCATGTTATAGGGGGTTTGTCATGGTGAAGCTACACAGCATGTCCTCCAGATTATAATCAGTGTTTATGACTGGACAGTGGAAAATGTAAGTTAACTCACACAGAAGATTTACCAGGCTTCGATTTCTGATAAGACAAAAGTGAACCCACCCTCGTTAAGAGTGGGAGAGGTTTTTACAGAAAGTTACTGCTCTGCAACAGTCCTCACCTTGTGCTGTTACACCTTATTTTACGACCTCTCTGACCTCTGACTGTCCAGCCCTTTGACAGTGTGGCAGTAACCACCACGATCTTTAAATGTGTCACTTATGTTTGACAACGACAGGACAAATACTAACACCAGAACTTCTACCAATGCTTTACCTGTTCTTCTATCAAAACATACTGGCACTGTAATGTTGTTCCCCAAGGCTGTTAGTCTGATGGTCCAAACTCACTGAGGAAAAACCAACAATAAGATCATAAAGTAATAAAACAAAATTAAAAGGAAAACAATCAAATTAAAATACCAGTAGAAATAAAAGCAATAACAACCTTTCCAGGGTAAAAAGGTTGGGCTGTAGTCTGTGTACACATCACAACGCTGAAACAACACATCTGGAAGGGCTGAATAGTGTTCTTCAAAGCACCCTTTGGACATGTTGATGACAGTGTTTTCACGACTAACCCCAAGCTGGAAAGGTTTCCAAACGTCTGGAGGGAGTTCATACGTGTTGAGCACTTGTTGCCCTCTTTTCTTTTACTAGAGTCCGACAACTCTAGAAACTTAAAACATAAAACTAAAACCCTAAAGCCCACGAAGCATGAAGACCTAAAACCCTAAAGCCCTAAGGCCCTTAAATCCCAGAATACTGTACACCTGGTGTTGGCCATGCAAGTCTCAACTTGTTGGACTCAGGTTCTCAAATCTGAGTCCTTGTAGCTCAGTTGTCACTAAAGTGGCTCACGTCATATGACTTCAGTATGAACCTTCTTCTGTATGATAAGTAGATGCATGTATCGGAGGAAGTGATAACCCCTAGCTCTGATGACATGAGGGGTGAAATAGCAAAAGTCTGAGTGAACATCGCACATCACACAGGTCCGACCACAGCCAAAGGACACTGACCAGGAGGTCGTGGACAACCACTAAAAGGTCAACCATTTTAACATCACCACTACCCATATTTGAGGAAAACATGACCTTTGCGGAAGATAAATGTTGCTCCAGTTCAAAGTCCACAATGAACTGGGAACAGTCCCAGAAGTGATCAAAGTGTGTCAATTTTATGACTCAGTAGCTTGGAAGTGGCTTACCTCCCACCATACTGTCTTATCTGAGCTAACAGTCAGCGTGACCAGTAATTTTATTGAACCTGGTGATATCAAGAAGAATGCTGAACCCATTCCAAGATGAGTGTACCGTGTCTTTGTGGTTTCACGAACTTGGTTAAGTTTCATTTCCCAAGAACCCAAGTCTCATAGGCTTGTCCTGTAGTAATTTGTGTGTAATACAGTTTTTTGCCATGACAACCCTAATCGTGTACATCCAAAGCCAGGGCCTGGCATTGTTTGAGGGTGTGGAGAACGGGGTTGCGAAAGGGCATCGGACTCACCGACTCGGTGACTGCCTCAATCACAGACCATTAACCTTTAATGTTTTGTTGACCGTAACCATGACGACTCTGATGAATTAGAAGTTTATCCTACCTGATCGTTACACAACAGTGGGTCAATAAGTTTGATTGTTTTGTAGCTGCTACTCATAGACGCTGAAGGAAATAAGACTTAAAAACATGTCTTCACTGAATGTGAGGTAGAAGTTCAACACTGACGTTTGAACATTACCAGTTCCTTGACCGACAATCAAAGGTGCAGACTTTTGGGGATCACTCTGGACTGTCTGCATGTTTAACTGAAAACATAAAATCACAAGTTTCAACAAATTTAAGGGGGTCGTCCTGATGTCATTCTTTCTGGCTGCAGATGTTTTCAAAGATGTTCCTGTTCAGCTCTGCTGATACAACTGAAGCTTTAAGTGGCAAAAGAGACCAAATTGGCCAAACAAATCAGTTATAGAAAGTTTAAAGTCCGGTCGCTTTTCCGTCCGTTCTCCACATCCTCAAACAATGGCCTGGCTTTGGATGTACATGGTTAGGGTTGTCATGGCAAAAAACTGTATTCCACACAAATTACTACAGGACAAGCCTATGAGACTTGGGTTCTTGGGCAATGAAACTTAACCAAGTTCCTGAAACCACAAGGACACGGTACACTCATCTTGGAATCGGTTCAGCATTCTTGTTGATATCACCTGGTTAGCTGTTTAGCTGACTTTGCTCTCGGACATGTGCATTTGTTTTCAGTGAAGCCGGCGAGAAAGCAATCAATACAGCAGTGGATAACATTAATTATCATATACAATGTTACGCTGTGTATATGTGTAGTCTTATCTGTCCTAAACAAGAGGTTGCAGGTTATGGGGCATGTAGACGAGAGCTGGACACCGGGGCGGACGCACTGATCTTGCAAGGTTGGTTTCCGGCCAAGAGACGCTAGGTAGAAGGCAGAGAGCCTCCATTCTCCCTGTAACAGGTTACAAGTCATTTATTTAACCATCACAAGTCCTCTGAAGCCGTGACGGTGACCTCCGAGGACATGGCGTCTTCCACGACTGGGAGTATTTCAGGAGCATCTAGCAATGAGGTGAAGATCTAGACCATATTACGATATGTTATGATGTCCGCCTTCTTCTTTGTTGGTTTATTTATGTGTGAAACTTGCGGAACGCACTAGCTGGATTTTCCGCTCAGGCTGCTGTACAAACATGGCGGCGCAAGACATGGCGACACTTTCAAAGCAAGACCCTTGCTCTATGTATATATAAAAGGACAAATAAAAGGCTATGAAAACCAAACAAATTTTATTTTATAGCGATTATACACTTACACTAATATATTCATATGTAGTATATTCAGATTTTGCCAATAAACCTTTGCAATTATTACACACTGGACCTTTAATTAAGGTAAAAATGGAGCATAGGTAAGGCAAAAAATTCCTTTGTATATACTTGATTAGAGGTCAAGAGACACAGGGTTGTTGACCGTGGTCAGTGTTATCAGTGGAGGATGTCGTCTATCCCGTGGCTATGGTCCATCCCGTGCAGTGATTGAATGATTTACAGTGCACTTGTAAAAGAGCCATAAACTTCTATTCCACATTTGAATGGTTTCTCTACGCCTGGGTGTGTTTACAAAGAGCTTAACCACTGATGGGACTTCACAGTGGACACAGTGCACTCTGAGGAGTGACAACAGTGATCATTTGACATTTTTAAAAAATTTTTTTTTTACTTTGGGATTGAAGTATTTTGTGTCCGTTACTGTCCAATGTTGCCGGGGATGCCTGGACATGGCTTTTTCCTCACATTTCTTGATCATATCTGCGTTATACATCTGCTTATGTCCTGCTATTGGTAAGATTCACAATGGATTTTCTACACATTTTGGTGTTCTTGTAGAAATGAAACTACATGACTGCAGAGTTACTTGCAATTTGTTGCTCTTATTTTAACAGAGAGGAGTGAGGATTATGGATGTATGTGAGGGAAAAAAAAAAAAAAAAAAAAAATCAAAATTTAATCTCAAAATTTTGAGGAAAAAAAAGTCAGGATTCAATTTTATAAAATCACATGTGGGTCTAATTGTCTAATAAGAGATGTCAAGTTGGACGAGTCATTATTTCATGTACATTGAGATTCACGTAGAAAGATGATGATGTGATTTTTGGTGGGCGCAGAACAGGATTAAGGACAAATAAGAATTTTCTTTAAATCTTTATCAAAGAAAAAAGAGAAAACTGCAGCTCCTGTAATTAGCATTTTGTGCAAATGTGCTGTGTGATATTCTGCTGCAGCTGTAAATATGTTATGGTGAATAGGAAAAAAAAAAAAGGCTTAGTTGGTTCTTTTTCTTATCAAGTCGTGGACATCATGTGGAGCTGGTCATGACTGAAACACCGCATAGAATCACAACTTAAAAACTTCATAAAGTTTTTCTCTGATTTGTTATAAAATGTGATTCTTGGACAAGAGTTGCAGATGGAGGTGGAATAATGAGAGTTAAGCTCCTCTGTAATCGATGAACAGCTTTGTAACATTTCCCCAGCGATGTCAGGGTTACTTTATTTATAAATACCCATGGGTAGAATTGGTTCGCCAGCCTCCTTCAACACAAACTCCACAGGACAAGGACGTGCTAGACAAAGTGGCGACTGTGCTCAAGGCTAAAAGGAAAGACCGTGGTAAAAACAAGTTATATATAAAAAAAAAAAAAAAAGCCAGTCAGAAAAACAAGAGTGTAAGAACAGGACAAAAGAAAATATCAAACAATCAGTAAAAACAATTCAAATTTAATGGCCCTTTATTGGCACCCAAGGTCACCTGTACCTCACAGGATGAGTGATAAAATATACAACTGAGCATAGTTCACAATGAGCTGAGACTGTGCTGCACTTGATGCAGTTAAAGTGAATGAGCTGTTTGAGTCCAGTGGCTCAAATGGAAAAATTATGACAAGCTCTGACTTTTCTGTTTATTGCTTGTAAAAAAACAGGTGTTGTTAACGTAAAGGTAACTCTACAGTTACCTTTACGTCACCTGGTCAAGCCGCTGCCTCTCTGCTTCGCAGCCTTGACTCGTGTGAGCATAACTGATCAATATCAATGCATCCGTCATCTATACCGCTTATCCAGAGACATGGTGTGAAGGCGGGGTTCACCTGGACAGGTCAGTAGTTTATCACCTGGTGACACTCACATTGAGACACACTAGAGGGAATTTAGAGTCTCAAATCAACCTACTGTGCAAGGACGCACGAGAACCCAACAAGACACAGGGGTAGCATGCAAACTCCACCCAGACAGACACTATGAGTAGCCACCTTAACAGCCCATTACCAGGAAACTGTTGTGTTTTACCAATAAAAAAGCATGAACGGATCGTTTCCCTGTGGCCTGGGAGTGGCTAATGGCTCACAGAGATGAAGACCGCAAGGAACGTGAGGAAGAGCCGGTTTTACCCGAGTGTCGGGGGGACTTTGGACGTGTAATATTCTGTCCTCCAGAGTCCTGGATGAGTTGAAGTACAGTGAATAAGCTGTTGGGGGGGACGACACTGTTAAAGTCAAATACACAATGTGAATATTGAGTAAGACCTCTGGGGGAGTGTTTGCGATAAAGACTGAAGATGCAAAAAGGCAGCACTGGTTTTATGGGTCCAAGATAACACCAGGAGTCTTGACCTGTGTGGAGATAACTGAAGTGATTTCAACCACTGGAAGTGAACAAATATTGATATTTCAGAGTGTGGATTTAGAGCCAAGAGGAGTAGCTCAGTTAGTCCTTATATCTGTGTGTCATGAAGGCAAACAATAATGTCCTGGGTGGGAAGGTGGAAAAGGGCGTAGTGGACACATAAAGGTGTGTAGGAGTGGCCCAACACTGAGTCCAGAGGAGCGTGAACTTCCAATAAAAGTCTTGAGATGACAACTACCCTGTCAAGACATTTGCAGATTAATGGCTGATTGGAAAGTCTGAGTCCTGTCAGAGTTGTTCTGAGGGAAACGGGACAGTAGATAATGTTCCTAACACTTCAGGTGGAGGGAATCTGGGATCCAATAGGACTTACACCTGAATGTAGCCACCAAAAGGAGCAGGTGTTGGCGGAAAAGTTGAAGCTCCAATGCCTTTAATACAGCAACCATTAAAAATGTACAGCTCTGCCCGAGGTCCTTTGTCAATGTCCACTAAATTAGACCAGGTAGTGTGAGTAGTGTGTGTGTCTGTGTGTCTTATCTGTGTTCAGTGTGTGTCATCAGATGATCCAAAGTCCTGAGCGGCAGACTGTGGCTGGCCACACCTCATGTCCAACTTCTCTCAGATTCACTGGGCTCTGCTCGTCATCTAAATTCTTCTGTATTCTGTATTCTTGTATTCACCAGACTAAAAAAAAAAAAAAAAAGGGAGTTGTAAGGTTATCTGGTTCTGTTACATGCATGATCAATAACATTTCTTAGTTTGGTATATACAATAACCAAACCTGTACAAAGAAATAAATTATGTATCATAACTGCTTTTTAACCACAGTTACTATATTAAAGTGTTTTTAATAGACACATGATTTAAAAATATAATTAAAATGTATATTTCACCTTGTAACTATTTTAATACATTATTTGACATTAAACATTTCAAACATGAAAATTAATTAACTTGCTTTTACAGTCACACAACCATAATTATTTATACCAGACTTTCAGTGAGCTAAAGTGAGCTAAACACACAAAATAAAGCGTTTTAATGGCACCAAAACGACTAAATTGCACCTTTGAACGCTTCACACAGTCACACTCTATTTACCAGGATTAGCCATTAGCTTAGCGATTAGCATGGACGACATGTTCATATTTCGGTAGCACAAAATGTCACCAACCGAACAGCTAGTAGCGTGAGCGTCTCGCGCTCGCGATTAGCGTTAGCATAGATGATAGCGATATTTAAAAATGAATATTAAACAATGATACAGAGTGCTCCAAAGTAGTAGAAAGCATAGGAAAGACACCTGATAACTCCGTGTGACTTTTTTTTACTACTATCTTAACTTAGCAGGATATTGGTCTCTTTTTCTTCACAGTGGCTAGCGAACGACCACCTAGCATAACCTGTTCTCTCATAACTCGACGTCTGCCTCACGTTGTGACGTCGCAATAAGGTGAAGACTTAACGCGACTTATTAAATGACGTTACTCACCAACAGACGTGCAAAGACGTGTTTAGCTTTCGTAGCGACATTTTTTATGCGTGTGGGGAGAAAAAAGGACTAGAAGTAAATCGTATTCTTCAGGTAAGTGACCTGGTGCTGCATTATTTATCTGCTGCTCGGTACAGGTGAGCTTTGGCAAGATATGACCTCACCTGATGTATTTGACATGGAAAAGTATCAATACATGTTTTAACCACTTCAACAGCTTCATATTCAGACAGTGACATATAAGTGATGTTTTCTATCAAAGAATAAACAGTTAGGCAAAATGAAGCTTTCTTATTGGAGTTCACTAATCTAAAGGGCAAAAGACACATGGGATGTAGAGAGACGTTAACATAAGTCCACAGTCCATGTGTAAAGTTTCGTTTGCATGGATGTAAATGTGACACTAGTAGGATTTCATTTCTGTTTCCTTTCTTTTCCCAGAGCGTTCTCAATCCATGATCAAAAGTGGTCAAAAGTCACATTAGCTACAAGAGCGGCTCTAAAAGCATCCAGTAAGGACAGAGCGATACGAGACGACAAGACCGCCTGTATGGACAGATCAGAATGAGACAGTGAAAGATACAAAAGACACTTTGACATATGGACCCACGACTGGGACCGACTCAGGAGGACTGGATTGAATGACGACCAGACAAAATGTGTCAAAATTATTTAATTCTAGAAAAACTAGATCAATATCACAGGTGCTGAGACCACATCAACACCCTGAACCAACATCTGGTCAGACCGATGCCACAACAACACAGCCTGCTGAGACCACAACAGCAGCTGAAACAACATCTGGTCAGACCGATGCCACAACAACACAGCCTGATGAGACCCCAACAGCACTGAGTCAACATCTGGTCAGACCGATGCCACGACAACACAGCCTGCTGAGACCACAAGAGCAGCTGAAACAACATCTGGTCAGACCGATGCCACAACACACAGCCTGCTGAGACCACATCTGGTCAGACCGAGGCACAACAACCACAGCCTGCTGAGACCACATCTGCTCAGACCGATGCCACACAACACAGCCTGCTGAGACACATCTGCTCAGACCGATGCCAACAAACAGCCTGTGAGACCACATCTGCCCAGACTGATGCCACAACACACAGCCTCCTGCTGAGACCACAACAGCACCGATCAACATCTGGTCAGACCGAGGTGCCACAACACAGCCTGCTGAGACCACATCTGGTCAGACCGAGGCCACAACCCACAGTCTGCTGCGGACACATCTGGTCAGACAGAGGCCACAACAACACAGCTGCTGAGACCACAACAGCTGCTGAAACAACATCTGCTCAGACCGATGCCACAACAACACCCTGTAGAGACCACATCTGCCCAACGATGCCACAACAACACAGCCTGCTGAGACCACAACAGCTGCTGAAACAACATCTGCTCAGACCGAGGCCACACAAACACAGCCTACTGAGACCACATCTGCTCAGAACGAGGGCCACAAACAACACAGTCTGCTGAGACCACATCTGGTCAGACAGAGGCCACAACAACACAGCCTGCTGAGACCACAACAGCTGCTGAACAACATCTGCTCAGACCGAGGCCACAACAACACAGCCTGCTGAGACCACATCTGCTCAGACCGAGGCCACACAACACAGCCTGCTGAGACCACAACAGCTGCTGAAACACATCTGCTCAGACCGAGGCCACAACAACACAGCCTGCTGAGACCACATCTGGTCAGACCGATGCCACAACAACACAGCCTGCTGAAACAACATCTGGTCAGACCGAGGCCACAACAACAAAGCCTGCTGAGACCACAACAGCTGCTGAAACAACATCTGCTCAGACCGAGGCCACAACAACACAGCCTGCTGAGACCACACAGCACCTGAGTAACATCTGCTCAGACCGAGGCCACAACAACACAGCCTGCTGAGACCACAACAGCTGCCGAAACAACATCTGCTCAGACGTAGGCCACCAACACACAGCCTGCTGAGACCACAACAGCTGCCGAAACAACATCTGCTCAGACCGAGCCACAACAACACAGCCTGCTGAACCACAACAGCTGCTGAAACAACATCTGCTCAGACCGAGGCCCAACAAACACAGCCTACTGAGACCACATCTGCTCAGACCGAGCCACAACAACACAGTCTGCTGAGACCACATCTGGTCAGCAGAGGCCACAACAACACAGCTGCTGAGACCACAACAGCTGCTGAAACAACATCTGCTCAGACCGAGGCCACAACAACACAGCCTGCTGAGACCACATCTGCTCAGACCGAGGCCACAACAACACAGCCTGCTGAGACACAACAGCTGCTGAACAACATCTGCTCAGACCGAGGCCACAACAACACAGCCTGCTGAGACCACATCTGGTCAGACCGATGCCACACACACAGCCTGCGAAACAACATTGGTCAGACCGAGGCCACAACAACAAGCCTGCTGAGACCACAACAGCTGCTGAAACAACATCTGCTCAGACCGAGGCCACAACAACACAGCCTGCTGAGACCACTACAGCACCTGAGTCAACATCTGCTCAGACCGAGGCCACAACAACACAGCCTGCTGAGGACCACAACAGCTGCCGAAACAACATCTGCTCAGACCGAGGCCACAACAACACAGCCTGCTGAGACCACATCTGCTCAGACCGAGGCCACAACAACACAGCCTGCTGAGACCACAACAGCTGCTGAAACAACATCTGCTCAGACCGAGGCCACAACAACACAGCCTGCTGAGACCACAACAGCTGCTGAAACAACATCTGCTCAGACCGAGGCCACAACAACACAGCCTGCTGAGACCACTACAGCACCTGAGTCACCATGCTCAGACCGAGCCACAAACAACACAGCCTGCTGAGACCACAACAGCTGCTGAAACAACATCTGCTCAGACCGAGGCCACAACAACACAGCCTGCTGAGACCACATCTGCTCAGACCGAGGCCACAACCAACACAGCCTGCTGAGACACAACAGCTGCTGAAACAACATCTGCTCAGACCGAGGCCACAACAACACAGCCTGCTGAGACCACAACAGCTGCTGAAACAACATCTGCTCAGACCGATGCCAACAACACAGCCTGCTGAGACCACAACAGCTGCTGAAACAACATCTGCTCAGACCGAGCCACACAACAGCCAGCCTGTGAGACCACAACAGCTGCTGAAACAACATCTGGCACAGACCGAGCCACAACAACACAGCCTGCTGAGACCACATCTGCTCAGACCGAGGCACAACAACACAGCCTGCTGAGACCACAACAGCTGCTGAAACAACATCTGCTCAGACCGAGGCCACACCACACCGCCTGCTGAGACCAAAACAGCTGCTGAAACACATCTGCTCAGACCGATGCCACAACAACACAGCCTGCTGAGACCACAACAGTGCTGAAACAACATCTGCTCAGACCGAGGCACAACAAACAGCCTGCTGAGACCACAACAGCTGCTGAAAACAACTCTGCTCAGACCGAGGCCACAACAACACAGCCTGCTGAGACCACAACAGCTGCTGAAACAACATCTGGCCAGACCGAGGCCACAACAACACAGCCTGCTGAGACCACATCTGCTCAGACCGAGGCCACAACAACACAGCCTGCTGATACCACAACAGCTGCTGAAACAACATCTGCTCAGACCGAGGCCCACAACAACACAGCCTGCTGGACCACATCGGTCAGACAGAGGCCACAACAACACAGCCTGCTGAGACCACAACAGCTGCTGAAACAACATCTGCTCAGACCGAGGCCACAACAACACAGCCTGCTGAGACCACAACAGCTGCTGAAAAACATCTGGCCAGACGAGGCCACAACAACACAGCCTGCTGAGACCACATCTGCTCAGACGAGGCCACAACAACACAGCCTGCTGAGGCCACAACAGCTGCTGAAACAACATCTGCTCAGACCGAGGCCACAACAACACAGCCTGCTGAGACCACAACAGCTGCTGAAACAACATCTGGCCGACCGAGGCCACAAAACACAGCCTGCTGAGACCACATCTGCTCAGACCGAGGCCACAACACACAGCCTGCTGAGACCACAACAGTGCTGAAACAACATCTGCTCAGACCGAGGCCACAACAACACAGCCTGCTGAGACCACATCTGGTCAGACCGATGCCACAACAACACAGCCTGCTGAAACAACATCTGGTCAGACCGAGGCCACAACAACAAAGCCTGCTGAGAACACATACAGCACCTGAGCAACATCTGCTCAGACCGAGGCCACAACAACACAGCCTGCTGAGACCACAACAG